>JAZHYW010053228.1:0-215419 GCA_037355805.1 Ixodes ricinus | reverse complement strand
CAGCAGGGCGCTGTACGAAGAGAAAACCCTCAGTTACGGGCGCTTCCATATTTGTTCATATCGCTGGCAATGCGACTGTCGTGCTTTCTCCCTTGCATTTTTATTACTTTCTTTATAAAACTCTGCCCCTGACAATCAGCCTCTTATTATAATATTTGATTTTCCCTAATAAATATTTACATATTAGTTTTAACACAACGAAATCCCCATTTACAAGTGGCGTTTAAGTACGCGCATGCGTGACCTATCTTCCATGTCCCTTCCGCTTGCCACTCCACTGACTAGATAGTCACCCGCTTTCTTCGCGCTCGAGTATACCCCTGGGTCTAGTCCCTTAGTCGCTAATTCTTCGCTTAGCTTGCGACTACTTAGACGCGCTACTAACTTTAAAACAGTGCCAATTAGTCACGACTGGTGAATACGGCTGATTGCGTAGTGTCGTCGAGCGTGCCTGCATCACAGGCGACGTCGTTACCTACGTTGCTAGATTACGCAGTTGTGGAACTTCCGCAGAGGAGGTACCCCCCCGCCTCCACCCTTCAGACACTTCAGTCCGCCTCCCGTAAAGCCCTTGTGGGCTTAGCCTCCCTCCGTTCACAAGCGCCCTCTCGGGCTTCGTTTCCAAAATGGTATTCCAGAATACCGCGAAGCGCCGTCTGGACGCGTGCTTCAGAACATATGCATTCTACAGAGCACACTCGAGCTCACGTTGCTGCAGCTACCACAGCAGCTGTCCGCAAAATGGCGGCGCATCGAATGACGGAAGCCGAACCGTGGAGTCGAGAAGGGAAGGGGGGGGGAGGGTTACTGCGCATGGTCTATGGGCAGTTCCGTAACTGAGTTCATCTGATAACGTCGGTCGTTAGTGTGACTCCAAGCGAGGACAGATATATCGATGTCACCGTCGTTCTTTTCACGAATATTTCCGGTTTGAATGGACCATCGGAATCTGAAAGAGTTCAGCCAGTAGAACCTGAGTTTCTACATGTTGATTTCAGTATAATGTCAATGCAAGTAATCCAAAGGTGCCGCAAGACGGACAAGAATGACAACAATAATAATCCTTGGAGATGGTGAACAAGGGCGACAAAGGACAGACACAAACCTCCAAACTCAGCTAACGGCTGTGTTTTGAGATTCTCGTGATACAGCGATATAGTTTACATGCAGTCTTCACAAATAAGACTGTTTCGTCACGGAAGGCACTAATAAAGTTCAGACATTTTAACCCTGGAGAGTGGAGACAAAGAGGAGAAACACGACAGAGATCTTCAATCAAAGGTAGTGAAGCGTGAAATAAATGTTACCCATGTTTGGAGATCTGTGCCGTGTTTGTCCTCCTTTTCCCCACTCTCCAGGGTTAAAATGTCTATATTCAACCAGCTCGCCTGCAACCTCTTGCGTTACCTCCAATAAAGTTCTATTATTTATTTAAAAAAAAATCTCTCAACGTCAGATATAAAGTTTATAGCGTTAAATAACAAAAGGAACTACACAGCGCAAAGAAAACTGAGACACAATCAGCAAGGGCTGCCGCTAAAGGCAGGAACACATGCATACAAAACGAACAAAACACACAAAAATTTGAATTTGAAAAAAAAAAAGAACTTTTTCAACACTTATTTAAAAAAAAACTAGAACGATGGCTTACAATGGATCTAAGTGCTCTGAAATGAGCCGTTCGAATTGGCGGCTGCACATCCAAAGCTCCAGCTTTCAACGAATGTGGTTTGAGGAGGTGTATTTTAGGTGGCGAAATTGTAAGGGATCCTCTTCTACCTGTAAAAAAATTAGAGCGAAAAACTTGCCAGGATCAATGCTGGACGGGTTTACAGAGAACCGAGTCAGCGAGGGGGTAACGTGGGGTGCAATCACCCGACAGGCGTAGCGAGGAAACGACAGAGTGGGTCATCTACTCATTGCACATATCGGGAAATAGCGCCACACGTTACCGCTACGGCTTACTCAGTTGTCTGTGAACCGGTCCACCATTCCCCTAACAAGTTTGTTCTTGTTTTTTGATGTTTTGCTTTTTTACAGGAAGGGAACTTTGTTTTAAGGTGTCACTTGCTCAATTCCGCCATCTAAATATACATTCGATAAAAGATAAAGTGTTTTGTTATGTTTTTTATGCGCAGGTGCCGATTTTCCGGTTTGTTTTAATGAGGACAGATTCATTGTGAACACCCCATACACTAAGGTAATCGCGAAGATGCTTTTAAGGAGTTCACATTTGCAGTTTGTCTGTGCACAACATAAGCTTGTTCCACGAAAACAGCGTGAAACAATTTTGTAATGCTATCTTTTTTATCTGAATTACAGATGTTTATTTAATTTTTGCAGATTTGTGTTTCAGTTTTCATTCCCAACTGATTGATCATATATAAAACAAAATGAATGGTTCTACTTTGTTTTGGTTGGCCTTGCAATAAACCAATTGGACGTTAGCCCCACTTTTTCCTGTATGTATGCCATTTTTTCTGTCCTCGTCGGGGCCGTTTATTTTTCAAATAATTAACAACTTGTCCGAATCCGAAGTTTTGATGCGGTATATTTATAAGATGGGTTTACAGACCAAAGACAGCTAAGAACTGCGCCTAAATACATAAAAGGTCAGATATCATGTTTTGATGTTTAAGACGTTGGAGAAGAGCAGTCTGAATTGTGGATTATGACCTCTTTGTCTTTAAGGTGAATGGCATACTAGTAATTTCATCAACGTTTGCATGGTTCGAAAACATGCCCAAGATATAGAAATCTGCAATAGTGCGTGTTGGAACTTGGAACTCTTAATGTCCGAGCTTTTGCTTCATGTGTAGCTGTCAACGAGAAATTTACAATTACAGTCTCCAACATTGGGCTTTCACAAATTAATAAAAGCAAATCTGAATGATGAGTTATATCTTTAAAATTAAACCCGTTGAACAAGCACGATGTCAATGTTATAAGTTCATTTGACAAAGCAAGATTAATAAAATCAATTTGTAGGAGTTAAAAAAAATTAAACAGTCGCGAATTCGGTGCGCCTTCGAACATAAACTAAAATTGAAAAGGTCGCTGCTTCGTTACTTTGTGCCAGTCATTACGCCGTGAATGTGATGTCTATTTTCTGCGCACGTCACCCTGGCGGGTCTTGGACGGATTGCGCACAGACGAAATCTAGAAACGTACACTTTTCGTTAGCAAAATGTTTACTGATATTAAGCTAGGTGCAACTCGGAGCAGAAATACCACCTTACTTTTGTAAAAGATACCCAGCAACGTATATTTAAAAATGCAGCGACCCAACTTGAAGGTCTCCGCTCACAAATGTTAGTTGGCCGTTCCAATTCCCTTTTGTTACGAGAAAAGTAGGTCGTCCGCTTTGTGGCATCGGCAGTATGCGGAAGCGGAGAGAGCGGAGCTCAATCTCTGCTAAGTTCTTGGCCAGCTCGGTTTTCTAGTTCACAGAGACGCATGTGACGGCCCGATACGACGGTAGCTTCGTTCAATGACGTCTTCATGAGGTATAGGATGAGACAGTTATTGTCTGCCTGACTTACCATACAACTATTGGCTATGACGTCTCCTGTCAAGGTCCCCGCTATGCTACATGTAAGAATAAAAACTTTTTTGAAGGCATAATTTCAGAAAGTAGCCTTCATTTATACCGCGTTCGGCTTGTTGCGCATGGTTTGATTTGGTTCTGAGATTTGCCGTCGCGTGCGATAAAAATCGTGTAAACCCGCACGTCAACTGCCGTTCGCGGTTTTTTTTTTTTTTTCCCGTAAGAGCGCAGTTGTTATTGAAAGTTGGAAAAATTGCGAGCAGAATCCCTTTATGTGAAATGGAGTTTCGTCGTGAGTTGATAGCAGGAACACGCCGCAGTATTTTTTCCCAGTAGACTTCCTGTAGCGTTCTTGTGTGTTCTTTTGGAGCGCGAAGCGATTCGGAAAGACGATGTTTCTGCGAATAACAAATAAATTTAATGCCGCAGTAAAAACCTTTGTATGTCTGGAAAAAGAAACAGTGAACAAAATGACGGGAAACGAAAATAAAATATGCTATCGCTTTTGAAACTCATACCTGTATCAGGCACACATTTAGGCCTCCTTCACACTTCTAGAACATGCTTTTGCCTCCGGACAAGCTTGTGTGGAGAAACAATACTTGTTCACATTCGCTGCCGCCCGCCGTGCTTGTGCGGTTCCTCGGAGTCTCCCGGAAAACAATGAGACTTCACGCTGCAACCACTATGCTCTACCGCCTCTCGATTTCGCCAAACGCGAGGGTGCTTACAGCTCGCACACATTGTTCGTCAGTCTGAACGGTCTTATATCTGTGTTCAGTAACCGCGGCACAGGTGTAGTGAACGAGAAGTATGGCACTGGAGCGAAAACAAACGGTGTGCAAAGACAGCCTCTGGCTGTGCGGTGTTTCGGAAACTTCTCCAGCAAATCTCCTTTTGCAGTTGACAGGTACGCAATATGAAATAGGAAGCAGCTTGCGGTGCCGAGAGAATTCCTGAGATTCTCTCGGGGATACGAGAATGCGACTGCATCCAAACAACGTGCAAACTAGAGATAAAATGTGTGCCCATACACTGGCGTATAATTAAGCTCACGCCAAGTTCAGCGCCAATATAATTCCACCGCTGTTCCTTGTGGGCACTGAATTTTTGCATAGTTCAGATTTCTTCTTTATTTAAAAATGGCATAATTATTTACAGTCTCCTTAAGCATCTCGGAGCTCTGGTGGGATGCGAGATCTGAAATCGAAATTTCCGCTGTGCGTTCTTAGTTGCTCGAGATCAGCGAAAACATTTTCTCTGCGGATAGAATAAGTACAGAGCCTATCCAGCTCCCCGCGGAATGTTCCGCTAAGTTTTGACTCCGGGTGTGAAAATTCGCAGGGATTCTCCCGCGGAGTTGCCACAGTGAACGCATCGTTAGGAAATCGACTTCGACACAAAAGGGCATTTTTAAAAGGCCCAAGCCCTCCGGCCGGAAAAATGTAATATTCCTCAAAACGTCTTGCAGGAACGAGTAACCTTCGCTCAGAGCAGCTGTGAGTGGGACGTTGCAGTAGTGTATCGCACTCGATAGCTCCGAAATTTAAGTATGACAATCTCACACACCAATCAGTTGCGTAAGAATGCATAATAAGAATTTGAAAATTTTGTAATGAAGCATGGTAATAAGGCGATGAGAATAGTGATCGCGATGACAAGTAACATAAAATGCTATGGGGGATATTAGGGGAATGGAGGCGATTATCGTGGTGATATGATGGGGATGATACAATAATACTGGTGACGATTTTTATGATGCCGATCACGTTGGTGGTAATGATATTAATAATTACGATGATGATAATGACGATGGTGACGATCATGGTGTTAAAAAGATGATGATGATTAAGAGGGAGGGAGAGAATGGTCGTGGAAGTAAAAGAAATGATGGAAGTGACATAACGTAAAGTTTGACCTATATGTTTTTATTTTTGTTTTTTGTTTCTGTCTGTCCTCTAGGTCTTCGATGGTTGGGAGAATTACGGAGATTATTTCCCGACTCAAGAGGAGCATCCGAAACCGATGGATCAAAGATTCGCGGAGTTCTGCGGCCCCATCAAACCTTGGAAGCCCTTCACAACGTCGCAGAACGTCGGCGTAGTCATGTTCAGAGTGCCCACCAGAGGAAACTACTTCTCCGTCCTGGTCACGTTCAGGAGGAACCCCAAACGTAAGTCTCGTACACTGTAGCCGTCACGCGTTGTGCTTACGTGAATCCAGTGACAAGGTGGAAAGTCGCATCAGAAAAACCACAAATCAAATAAATAAAGCAATCCAGTGCTTCCCTGCTTACACCTTACTCTGTAGAAAACATGTATAAATATATATTAGGCGAGAAAGATTTTCGTCCAATTGGCCGCTTACTGCTCTGCGCAGTCTGATGTCCTCACTTGTCTGTCATCTCCTGAAGAAGCGAAGACTATTGGGGAAACTGTCGTAACACATACAATAAACTTCCTAGTATAGTAACTCCAAAAGAACGTATCTTTGACTGATATATATATATATTGCGCGCTATTCTGTGAAGGTGGTGGCATTCCTATTAATTGCGTGTATTTATTTGTTTATATATTTAGTAACTCACTAGTTATACTAGTGAAATTTTACGGGGTAGCTACAGCATTTAAAAAATCAAGACAGTCTGTAAGGTGGAGCAAGTTGGAGAGATTCTGGGGTGATCACAATCGAATTACAGTTTATGAAGCACCAGTTCCCGGCAAATTGACCCACGCAACGTTATCGCAGACGGAAAAGTCCAAAAAGGCGAATTGGGCGCCGAGTTCGCTGTTGCACTTTGGGAGCAAGACAGTGCGCGGACTCTGCACCGGTGAACTGCACAGCAGAGGGGAACGGAAGGGATGTCAAGAAAAAAGCGAAGGCGGAGATATAAAGAGACTACAAACTGAATCTGACAAAACGTATCCCCCCCCCCCTCCCCCCCCGGTATGTTTTTGTATTTTATTTTTAATGCGCGCCCCGGCTAGAAACGATCTCGGTACGTTTCTGTCGAGGCGCAGTTATTCGAACACAAGGTTCCAAAGCTCTTGTTGCTGCTGCTTTCCTTTTCGTCTTTTTCTACAATACGAACTGCGCACTTCTCTGGAAGCGATACCAATCTTTCGTAAAAGTTTTTTTGACGCTCAGCTCAATAGACACAAAAGAAAATAAAGTGATATACACTTTTATTATAATACCTGTCAAAATACAGTGCGAAGTGAACGCTGCTTATAGTACTCCTGATAAAAACGTGTCGTAAAACCATTTGTCCAGCTCGTGTGGCACACGTTGGCACCCAGCCTCTCCTTTCCAGTGCGAAGAAACAGACGCTGCGCTGCATCCGGCAATCTCTCCTTCTAGCCGCTGTTGTCGCAAGTCAAGGTGGCCCTGACTATGCATATTAAGTTGACTGGGACTTATTTAGCGTGTACCTCTGCTAAGCAGGTTATTTAACAGTCTGTAGTTAATTTCCAGAACCGTCCTAGCGTCTCGGATTTTCTGTGTTTATACTTCTCCATCCTATCCTGCCAGATAGGTCCTCCATCCTATGCCATTTTTCCTATGTAAATTTACCATTAGTGGCTTCCTTCATTGGCTCTTTAATGCTTTCAGCCATAAGCCTGTGGGAAATAAAGTAAATGTTAGATTTATAGTTTTATTTCTATCAGACGAGGAAACGAATATACTTTTATTAAAATGTCTCCGAGAATTCTTGATAATATTACTTTGAAACACCTATATATTCGTCGCCTGCCTTTACTTGCCCTCGTCCTAAATACCATAAAACAAAAATTTAACTTTGATATGTGACACCAGTATTGTGATGTTCGGTCCCGTTGAAATAGGAAATAAGGGCCGTATATTTGTAACTCTGGGTTTTCTAGGATGCTTTGTGCACGCAGGTTGAGTTTGCGCATTCAAAGACACTCTTACAAAGCATTTTGGTACTTCTTTAATTTGCAATGACTCACTAACAAATGGCATAACTTGCAAAAGAAGACGTTTAAAAATTAAAAAAACGTTCGGGCATGCTAACTTAGAAACATATTTCTATACGAAAAAGGAAGATGCATTTGGTTATTCTTTTTAATGTAAATGAACACTATGGGGTAATGAGTTGCATTACAAATCTTAAAACTTCTGTCGGCTGAAGGCCTAATTTCTAAAATCAGAACGTGCCAGATTTGCTTAACTATTTGCGAGCTTTGTTTTCAAAGATCTTGAGATCAATAAATTGGAGGTGACTTGAATATCTGATTACAATGAGAATTAAATTACTTGTACACGCAGAGTGACCAAATGTATGCTGCGACCATTAGTGCGGCCATTTCCACCGCTGCGTTCACGAGGTCATTCTTAAACTTTGTGATATTATACTTTTTCTCATACTCCTGCCACCTCCGATATTTTGAACCACGTGCGGCCTAATGCCATTCGGGTGAAAAGCGAATGAGCCTACCTTTCTGTTTGACAACAGCACATTCAACGCCATCATGTCCCCCTTCTGTTTTCTTTCTCGCGAGACATCATTGG
The DNA here is from genome assembly GCA_037355805.1 of Ixodes ricinus. Lineage (NCBI taxonomy): Eukaryota > Metazoa > Arthropoda > Arachnida > Ixodida > Ixodidae > Ixodes > Ixodes ricinus. Next base: position 207,339 of record JAZHYW010053228.1, on the reverse strand, counting down.
GAAACTTTAAACGCAGAATCTGAGTCACGAAATTATACTTACGCTCTATGTTTTGTTTATTTGTTTAGTTACCTTCATCTGTCGTTGCTGGAGGTCTATTTTTTCCTATAAATTCATTTACATCAAGCTCACGTATGTCTTCGGTCATCGAATTACGCACGACGCTGCGCAAAAATCAATAGTCGCGTATCATTTCTGTGGCAACCACCAATTAATCCCATTCTTCCGTGATTCTTTTTTCTTTCTATTTTTGGATATATCTTCCCACGGCGGGCACCAACAGCTTGCAACGTGCTGCTGCAGCCGCTGTCCGAGAGTCCCGTGTACACCCTGCGCAACTACGGCCGGCGCGTCAACTGCAGCGCCGCCTTCATCTTCCCCATGAACTTCCGGATACTGGCCACCAGCATCGGGTCCCAGGGATTCTCGGGCTCCACCAACACCGAGCTCGAGACGGGACTCATTACCAAAGTAAGCGCCTCGGCGAGTGTGCTCAGATTTTAGAGTTCTTCCGACTGCGCGATCGGAGGAGATGGCGAACGCGTCGATCGAATGCAAGCGACTCAACCTCTCCGCCTGCTTTCCTCCTTGGAACGGAAAACGCAACGAATGCGCACTTGCGAACAATCTTCCTGCAGGAAGCGTACTCCATGAACAGGCGAACAACGCTCTAGGCGGTTTCAGTTGCTCCCTCTCTGAAATCTAGGATCTCTAGCCTCGGCCGTCGATCGCCATGCCTTGTGACCGGGGGGGGGGGGGGGGTTTAATGCGTTATTTTTTCCTCCCCCGTCTCGCTGGACCCTGGAGACTAACGAATCGTTAATGCGATAATTTCGCCAGGGCATTTCCAAATTAGACTCGCAAACTCCGGGAAACAGATGTGGGCGGGTGTCAAGTCTAATCCGATCGACTGTTTGAAGGCTCCTTCCCCCTCTCCCCCTTTCCCCGGTACGAGGTGAGTATCGACGTTGGCACAGTTCAAGTGCAACGTAGGCACAATTTGTTAAATTGAGGACTCACGAAGGGTACCAGGCGTCTGGTGGATTTAATCTGGGCGTTGATGTTTTTTTGTTCTACATGCTAGGGAATTATAGAAAGTATAGTTTTGCAAATGTGCGTTGCTCGTTGGCTCGCGTTTTGTGCTGAGTTAGCTAAGGAAGCAGGGTAGAGGTGACGGTAGAGCGGACTGCGTTAAAATATTTGGATATAATGGTGACGGTTGCACACTCTTTGTAATACATTGAAAGTTCGGAGTGGAAAACGCAGTTACCAATCTGTAATCCTGTGAAGCTGAAGGGCTTAAGCCTCGATTCTAAATTTGGGCTTACATAAATCTGGTTTTACATGCGGAATAAAATGCATTCCCGTGTATTGAATAATTTTATGAGATACGACCTTTAATACTTTGGACGGCATTACCTCCACTTTTTGTTGCTTCAATGTAAATTTTAAAAATCTCTTAACTGTTTATTTTTTTAGTAGAAAGAAATCGTTAATGAGTTATATCAGCTGTACTTCGTGGTATGACAGCGACGTTTTTAATTTACGATTCTTGTAACACACGTCAAAAAAGGAACAACCATTTGCACAACTACAAAAAATACAACCTGATACTTTAACGGTATTAGCGCACACGTATGGGGATCTTGACGATGTTCTTCCTTCTCTTCATCTTTGTAAATATAGTTGTGACTAGCGCTCTCTTCTGTCTCTCTCTCTTCTCCATACGTGTGCGCTAATACCGTTCAAATATCTAACTATCAACTAGCCCAGTTATCAACCCTTTTACAACCTGATACACCCAGCGTGTCGCCGGCTTGCCACTGTTAGGAAAACGGCTCCCTTCAAATAATAAAATTAAATTAGTGATGAAAAATTAGGCACTTAAGGTGTGCCGCAGCACAAAAACTAGATGACCGAGCTCGTAGTTTTGGCGGTTGCTCCAACTGTGCCAAGGTTCGTGCAGCCAAGCCGCGTTCTTGAAAGAGAAGCTTGCATTTGTAACTAATAGTTGCAAACGTCGATGCGGGAGATCTTAATATGAAAACAAATTTATAAGCCCTGTATCTCTTGAGATAGAAAAAAATAAAGCAACCTCGTAGACTATAAAGTTTGCCGGTCTATTTTGCATCTTTGCTGTGCACCTAACATGTTCCCGCGCGTTTATATAACCACGATACCCATACTCTGAGCGTATCAGCTATGATAAGTGACATGACCGGCGAAATAGGTTGGCCTTTCAGTTATTCTGCTTTCAGGGTGAACTTGCTACCTTCGGCAACACTTAGGCATATCAAGAGCTCTGGACGTGCTCGCTCAGCCGAGGCACGATGGAAGGCGATGAGCACGTGCTGAAGGGAGGATGTCCATACTAAAGAGACACCCTGACGTTTTCATTCTGTCGATGACTGTACTCCCTCCTAGAGCATAGATATACTAATTATCACCAAGTTCAAAGTTTCAGTGCGTCTCTCAGCCACTTAAACAGGCTCATTAGCGACCGCATTGTGATTCGTGCGTTACTATCATTATTATGACGCGTACTTCATGTTCTCTAACGGAAAAGAGGCGAAACATTCTGAGTGCCAATAAACCTTGTAGGATTTCGTTCTCGGGAACGTGATGCTATTAGAGCTCTCGACATATATCATTTTTTCTGATCGATGGAAACAAAACTCACTCGATTTGCATGTCTAGTCGACTTACCACTGCCAAGTCGAACAATTTCGGGTGCCGTTATTGTTGGGAAGGCGAACTTACTGCTGTTTAAAGTTTAAAAGCTTTAGGTTGGGCATTTGCGGCTGTACGAGAGATTCAATTGAGAGTTGTGAAGCCCCACTTTTCGGTAACCTTTCGGTCACGCAGATGTCCGTTGAACAGTATTTAGTGAACATCTTTTGTTTAGTTGACTAACCGCTGATTACGTGAAACCTGCGCATGTATGTTCGTAGGTGACAGGTTAGAAAGACTTCATCACGCTCAATGAAACCATCCTCTCCTGCAGATGAAATAAGAGCGACCAAATTCGGATTTGAGTTTAAGCTGCTGAATCATCTAGTGGATGTAATCGCTTGTCCAATGCATGGCCTCGCAAATTTGATTACTTTCAGATATAAGTAACCTAAAAATATATTTGTTTTTTCCAACATGTAGTGCTTTTTATGTTTAATCTTACGCTAACTCGCAATTTTGTATTGATGTACAATCTCTGTAGCGTCTCTACCGTTATTTCGGTCAGCCGTTATGAATATTCGCATATCTGACGAAATTGCCTACTTCCAACATTCGATACCAACTCTAAATTAATATGCTATTTTTAACGATACCTGTGTCCAGTGCAAGAAACGTGGAATGCAAGACTACGCCCAGTTCCTGGGAGGAAACGGTATCAGCACAGAAGGAATGCTCATCGTTGAAGATATCTGCGGTCTTGATTCTACAGCAAGTGAGTTGATTCTCCAAACAACGTTCTTAAATCATAAAAAGAAATTGTCGCACAAAACTACAGGGTAGCTATCATTATAAAAAAATGTTACCTTAGATTGCTACAAGGAGAAGTGCTTTGAAAAAGTACGACTACCTTGTTTGGGGCTTTTTCACCATTGACCTCATTTGTTACGCTGTGCACATCACTCGCAAAGAAAGGAAAGTACATAGAGTCACTACAAGGGCCTAAGAAATGTAGGGTGTGGTGAGTTTTGAATGTCTTATTATTGCTTCACAGCCAATGAGAGTGCGGCACGGGCCGATAAGAACGACGAAGAACGAATTACAGTGACTAAGCATTGTAAACACTGGAGCAAGGGAAAGAAGGCACGAACGACAAATGTCGGGCACCAAACGCAGTTCTTGTTGTCGTGTCTATCGCTTTAAAATTATCACTGAACAGCTATAGTTAAGTGTTTGAGGAAAAGCACATAGTAGCAGATGTCTGACAAAATAACACGACCATAAGCCTCCAGATTTACAGGAAAAAATGTTTCTGAATCTAAAAAGCATAATATTTTTGGAGCCGTAAAACAAGCTGGAACATAGATGGCATATCCTACGGTTCACCACCTCGAACCGGAAATGACTACACATTTATTTTCTAAAACAAAAACGAAAGAAAAAACGACGGTCGCAATAGAAGCAATTTTTTTAAACGGATATTGCGCATCTGATTGAAAAACGAGGCTAATTTCCGTTAGTCTTTGTAGGGTGGGTTTTCGTTCGTAAGAATATATTACAGTCTATTGTTTTGTTGTTCCGACTTGGGACCGAATGTAATAAGGACCCGCGTACAGCGAAGCCGCGTACAGCTTTGGTTGTCTTTTCAGGACGCCCACCCTTAGCAGCATTTATGCTTGTTGAAACTTGGACACAGAATTCCTATTCCTATCTGATGTGAATTTTTTCAGATTCCTTAAAGGGATGCTGAACCGAAATCTGGATTCCAGAAAACACGGCGGCAAATGCGTGCAACGGGATGCTTCCAACACCAAAACATCACTCATACCGCGATATCTCGAACGGATGACCGTATTTTTCAAAAAAAAAAAAGGAGGCGCATTTCACAGATTTGTTTACGTCTTGTTTTTTCGAGAAGGAGAGGGAACGGCCTCGCTTTTGCCGCCTTGAGGGGACGATGCGAAGAGAGGAGGAAACGAGATATCTTTACGTCACGCGCCTCGTCGGTCTCGTTCAATCTCGACCTCTTTTTCCAAAAACCCGGCCGTCCATTCGAGGTATCGCCTTCCGAGTAGTGTTGTAGGGATTGTAGTGTCCCGCCTGCCGCTCCTGCATTTTTTTTTTAATCCATATTCTGGTTTACCATTTTTTTAAGCACTCGTGTACAACATTCAAAACGTTTTTTTTTATGTTTGCACAGTGACGGTTTACTTAATATCTGAGGCGTTTCAACATGAATAATCGTTCTTTGATCGGGGTGTTTTTCTTTTGAGAGAAGCAAAACTATAATTGTAATTGCGTGAGTTTTTTTTTTCGGCGACTGAACATTTACTTTACTTGAATTGTACTTGACTGGCTTGTGGAAGTACCCTTGTCGACGACCAGAACGAGCAAAGATTAAACATAAGGCAAAGTGCAGGCTAATGTGGATATAAATCTCGCTGGCGGGCATTCATTCGTAGTCATGCGTTTCAGTTTCAAATACACAACTCGCACTTGTACTATATAACCAATAAATCAGATAAGTGTAAATATCAAGATTCATTTTACACGTCTCATGCATAATTTGATTTTGTACGTTCGTGCAAGGTTATGCCTAAAAAAACGGTGGTTAGAATTCTTAAAGCAAGCATATCGTCCGGCGCTTTGCCGTGCGTTTAAAGCATGTTAGTTTTTCGATCAAGTGCTAAATACTTCAACGTGACACGCAGTTTCGGAGCATTTTCATGACATTGTAATTTGTCTTAAGAATTCTAAACAGGTGATCTCAAAATTATTTTTGTGTATTACTCGTTAAGAAAATGACAGCCAATTATTTAATGTTGTGTAATTCGGCATAAGAATAGAGGACCCGGGTCTGATCCGAGTGTGCAGAGACAAATGATACCTTTTTGTACACTTTTGAAGAAATAAAAAAAAAAGGTTGCTCGTACTTGAAAAGCGTGACTTCTCTTGCCATTATTTCTCTGGTTGACGACCGAGCAAGTCTCTCTTCGTCCTTTTTCTTTGGGTCCCTACACGCCCACCCACGCAGACGCCGGAGCAGGTGGCGCCATCTCGAGACCAGCAGACAAACCGTACCTTACAAAATGGTTGAATAAATACAATAGAGACCGTAGTACGCCGTGCACGGTGGCTGTCCAGTCCTTCTGGTCTGCTATATTGTTACCTGAAACCGCTCTGGCCTTTTCTTTCTTTTTCTTTTTTTTAGTTTAAAGAAAAATGATTGTGAGAATAGGATTAAACTCTAACCTGCAGATAATTTACAGAAAAACACAACAGAAATGAGCAGTAGCCTGTTAGGACGTTTTTTGGGTGAAAGTGAAGAATTTATGTTGCAGTGCGCCTAGTTAACTAGGTCGTTAAAACTAGATAGCTTTTTTAATTTTTTTGTTTAGAGCCGTGGTGTGAATTGGAAAATTGTAGAGCGCAATGAGAAAACCCAATTAAGGTGTTTCATACAAGATACACTTTGCGCGCTTCTTTTTATATGCCTAAAAGAAAGCCCGCGAAATATAGAAAAACCACGTGACAACTTGCCCACGCGTCGCGCTTTCTACGCTTTTAGACGTGCTCTCAAGGAACTAAGTCCAGCTTATCACTGGCGCGCTGTCGTAGACAAGGCTTGGCGGCGGCAGGTGCTCGCGCTCATCTCAGGGGCTACCCCAGCACGAAGCCCTGTCACGGACAGCGCGCCAGTAATAAGATTCATTCACATTTTTTCCTTCACAGCACGTTTGAAAGCATTGCAAGCGCGACGCGCTGGCGCGTTGTCACGTGGTCTTCTTTTATATTTCGCGGGCTTTCTTTTTAGGCTAATAACTTTAAAGAAGCGCCCAAAGGGTATCATCTAGAAACACCTTAATTGGGTGTTACTCAATGCGCTCTGCAACTTCCCAATTCACACCTCGGCACTTAAACAAACAATAAAACATAGCTAATTATTTTTAATCAACTAAATTACTCGGCGGACCAAAAATATTCCGCACTTTCCCAAAACGCTTCTTAGCAACATACAGTTGATTTCACTCTCGCAAAACGCTCCGTTTCCTCCTTTTTTTGTAGTAAAGTTTGGTCCAAGTTATCTGGGACACCCTGTATATTTTTGATCTCCATCGTGGTTGTCGCAGTTGGTCAAGCTTCATTCCACCGTACCATCAGCACTCTTCTTTATCTCTTTTTTAAACCTGCCTCAGTTTGCCGCGATCTTTGATAATTGTCAGGTGGATGGATATCCGGAAAATCTGAATCTGCAGAACAAAATGTATTCTAGATAGGTAAAGCAAAAATATCACTGCTTGTCTTGAGTAAAAAAAATCATATTTAATCGACTTTCTCTAGTTTGACGTTTTTCCCTACGTCCCAACATATTTCTTTTTCTTTCTTGGTTGGAACTACCAGTTCAGATGTCGCTTCTGTTTATATGTTTCAGGCAAGAAAGCCATCCAGATCCCGTGTGGCAGCACCGCCGTTCGCCTGGTGTCCAGCGGCCGATACGAAGACTCGCTCACATTTGGCTACGAGCCGATCATCGAGATTGAGCGCCTGCGCTCCTGTGCCAAAACGGCCATATCTGTGTGACGACACTGGTAAGAACGTTTGCTTAAATATTAAAAAAGAGAGATTTTTTGTAACACCGCGGTATTTGAGATGTCATTGTAAAGGGAAAAGGTCTTAATAAGCACAAGGGTATCACAGTCATGTGGTATACGTTGCCGCTGTAGTTAGTGATAACATAAAACGAACTGCATGGCGAAAACAAGCCGCTTCCTGGCTTCATATCGTAGATTGAAGGTAAAATGCATGGAGAATGACGTTTTATGTTCTGTTCGCATACATATATATGTTGTGTATGCTACAGTATCCTCCTAAAGAAAGGATTCGTCAGGTCATGTGGATTGGCATCAAGTTTTGTTTGAGAGACCAGACAGGAATATTTGCATGCAGAAGGTTTAAAGATGCTCATCATTAATAAGCTGTAGATCGTGTGTTCAACCTATTCCGTAATTCTATGTAGAAACGCTCCAATGCAAGATTTCAGCTTTTTTGTCACTAAAATATTCGCACTAATTTATATTATGAGTCAATGCTAAGTACGACATTAAAAATAAAAAAACAGGGATCTTTGTCACCCTCTAAAAACATCTCTAGTAGCTGAGAGCCTCTAAACTTGAACGCCAAATCGTCATCTTACGAACCTCTGGCGGTACACCTGCAATGTCCTACGACAGAGGAAAGAAATGTTGATATTCTAATTGAAATAGCGCCATCGTCTTACTCAGCCAACTCAGTTTAAAGTCACTCGATACGTGGCAGAGTTTCGCGCATAATTTTATTTTGCCACCAACAGTATGGTTAGGTGAAGCTGCGTTGGCTCCTCTGATGTTCCACTGGATAGATCAAACTGTAATTGCTTATTTACGACGAATTACACCTGTTTCTTGTTACGACATTATGACTCAAGACATTTTTCGTTGAACTCCTTCACGCATTGCGCTTGTCTCATCACGGCTTACCATAAATTCAAAATGGCAATCAGAATTGCTCTGATGATAGGACTCTGGAAGATGTCGAGTGACTCAAAGACATCCTTTACTTCAGGCTTCGAAGCAGACAAAAAGATAAAGATAAAGATAAACGTGTCAAGGAACTGGCACAAATTTGAACAATTTCTCCAATACACGGCGAAGCGGAGCGAATAGAATGATGCCCTGCGATGAACACAACCCAGAACATCAGGGATCAGTCCTTTTCCGTTCCTTTTTTTTTAATATGAATGCGAATTATAACAACGTATACAGTCATGTAATCAGCCTTCTGCGAGGTACACGTCGAAGACTCAATGTCAGCAGTCGCGTTGCAATGACTAAATTGTTCCTCTACGTATACTATAACGTTGGATTAGTGTCCTTAGTAACTTAAATGGCAGACCGACATCCCGCTTTATAAACAGGCACAACGTCCTGTTTCTTTTTGTCTTTTTTTAATTCAGATTTTATTTTAGTTTAAGCGAAGTTGGGCGTTAGCTACGCCGCGGCCTTCACGTAGCCGTTGGTGTCGCCGTTTGTGTAACCGCGTAGACGTTCCATGTCTTCATCAGCTGAATTCAGCTGACTAACATCCTCCAAAATAGTTCTTTGTTTCAAAAGTGTGCGCCGTCTAGGAGTTGTTGCGTGAACTACCCGAGACCCCTATGGGTTGGGCTCGCCGCACTTTGAGCGTGCATTGAACTCGAGCGGTGCTTCAGCGTTAGACGAGTGCTCGGATGCAGTGACATGAGTCGTGCCCAAGAATTGGCTACGGCTAAGGCTGCTTGATGGGCTTTTGAATGGGGTCTATAGAGAGGGACGCCACTACGTGTCCCGCGGTGGCGTGTGTGTAGTGCCAGTTTGGGTTGGGTGGTCACGTGACCGACCACCTGACGTGAATCGGGCCAATCCATTTCACGTGAATGCATATCACGTGACGCCCCGGTGTCAACAGCGTCAGTGGGTCTGGTAACGTTGGGTGTCAAGCTTCGTGGTGTAACGTTACGTCGCGCCACATGGCGTCACGGAACGCTGCGTGACGTGACACCAGGATTTGATACTGCGGCGTCACGTGACGTCACGCTGTCGCGCAGCCCAGATTTGTGTACACCGTTTCCTTTGTGCGTTATGCGTACTGGACGTTTGGGTGTCCAGCTCTATGTCATTTCTAAAACCTTCTATTGAAATTTAGAAGAAGCTCTTGCACGCTGTGGAAAAAGGAACCTTTAAAGCTTCGTTTTCTGCTTCCCTCCCCTAAAACGTAGTTAGTAAATCGAATTGAATGGAGTATTTTTAATGGTCCATTTCTCTCTGTCTTTCTCTTTGTTTCCGTGATTTGCAGACAAGGACGGCGGGGCATCGGAACCTCCACTGACGACAGCGGCAGAGCCGTTTCAAATGAGAATCCGCGCCAAGCTGCTGAGAACGCAGCCACCTTCATGTTCTTCGTCCCATCCGAAACTCTTTCGCCGCTCCCCCTGTACATACCCGTTTCTGCCTCTCATCTGCGATCTCGTTTGCCGTCGAGGACCCCCGCTCGGTACCCGGATAAGGAATAGATGAGTGCATGCACGTGGATAGGCCAATCCCGCGAGGAAATAAAACAAGCACAAACTGGGGAGTCTCGTCTTTCGTTGTGGTGGAACGCTCGTGATGTAGGCAGCGTGGTGCAGTCGCCGGTCTCAGATGAGCGTGTTCGTTCGACCCGGTGCTGGTGAACTGGGAAGCTTCTTTTCTCGCGTCCCGATCTTCGTGTCGCCCACGTATTCTTCCACGTGACTTGTATTGTCGGAGTAGATAGATCAGCTAATTGTATTAAAGTTTTGAAACAAAAATGAGGCGGGAGGACTTGAAAATTCCCAAATAAAAAACAGGACGTCCAAATGCAAAATACAGTCCTCACCGTGTCTTACTTTTCTTTTTTTACTGTAGCCCTTTAGTTTTTTTTTTTTCTTTCTTGATTGTGATGCGAAGAAACGTGCTCGTGTATTTTGAAATGATTCCAGGCATTGACATGTAAAAATTATACTCGAAAGATTTCGATATGAACCATTAGTTTCCTTGTCCTTTACATAAGTAAATCACCATGAACTGAAAATATTTCAGCACATGACAATACATGGCCTATTTTTAACCAACAGTTTTACATTATGTATACAGTACAGGGTGTCCATTAATTACTCCTTTCATTTCCAAAAATCTTGGGGAGCAAAATATTTGAATTGGTTATGTTGTTTGCAGTGACTATCAAAGCGTGCACTCATATTCCTTTGTGGTGATCTAGGGGACTTTAGATGTAGCGTGAGGCGTTGCTTTGTTTTGTGCTTTCGCACAATAAACTGCACGGTGTGTGTCTTCGTTTATCGCTATACAGGCATACTGAAGCTAGGATGCAAAGCACATACAAACCCGACGATCATGTCAGTATCTTGGCCAATAGCATAAGGAACCTTTTGCACACACACACACACTCGATGCTTTAATTTGCTTTATTTTGTTGGCAGCATCTTTTTTCATCTATACTTGAAATTCCCTTCGTAAAGATTGGATGCCATTGGTGAATAGACTGACATGATATGGGAAATTTGCTACGCGTTGCTCTGTATTCCCGCTGAATTTCTTATAGCAGATTTGATTTTGATGAACCAAGACACACAGTTTAATTTACAAAAAATTCTCCCGAGTCCCAGCACCTGGAACGCAAAAAAAGATAATCTTGGTGCAACCTTTGATATTTACTCGCATAAACTTAAAAAATAAGCTAAATTATTCTTTAACATGGTACTTCCTCTTCTTGACTTTTTCTGAAATTAGTAAAAAAAAATCTTTATGGGTGCCCTGTAAAATGTGTTCACAAGAGCGCATATGACTTGGTTGCCAATCTTGTAGCCATTTACCATTACTACTGATATCATGTACCTTTCAGCGCTCTTTTCTCAAAACCCAGGTTAGAATTTCTGTCTTGGTCCAATCACGAGTTCCCCTATTGATAATTTTCGTGTCTATTTTTCCTCTCGGTAGGTGACCGAAAGATATATTTTCGTCCTAACATTTCTTCATTTACTCCACGTAAGAATGCGGGAGAAGATTACGAAACTAACTTGTATTTGATGCCCGTAAAATATATTACACTATTCCATCATGAAGTAGCTTAGTCGTGGTCAGACCAGTGTTTTGTTTTTCCATAATATAATGTTTTATTTCTCGTAACAAGTCACCCAATTTGTTTGCAAGCACCTGTGCCAGTTCGATAAGTATGGCGTACATGAGCACGCGCTCACAAAACGAGCCCTTTTCTGGCTCGTCTGGGTGGGTTCGCACGCTGTGTATACATATACATATATACATATATATATATATATAAATATCCTTGAGCCAAGGCCAACTTTGCGGACGAGAGTGAATCCTCTGCTTTTTTTTTTCTTTTTCTCTCTCGTGTCACTCTCCTGTACAGAGCGAGCAATGTGTTGCAAATGAAGCTGTGGTCTCATCCCCCTGTATGTACTTGTTTCCCATCGAGTAAAAAATACAGCATACGAATAAAGGTTTCCTAAAGGTATCTCTGCTGGTGGGCGTCCCAGATTTCTTTCTACCTTTACGAAAACAATGCTGCCTTCACACTTGTGCACGACCAACTTATATTTAGTTTGAAGATGCGTGATTTGTTGTCGAGCCATCTTGGCGTCTGCGTCGCTAAGAGAGAGCATGCTTTAAGTTGCGTCACGAATTTGTTTACAACAAATCATTTGGAATAGTTTCCCTAAACAAAAAAGCACTATAAAATATCCTAGGATAACGTGTGTATTACCTTTAAGCCCACCGCGTCTGCAGTCATTTTCGTTGACGTGCATTTATATTGTTGTATTAGCTTATTTTAGTTCTCGATATACTTTGTTATTGCTTAATATTTTTCATGGTTTTGTTTCTTATTCTTATTTTTACGATCAGTGTAAAACAATTGATAGCATGAGACCCTTGGCAATTGGTGATTTGATCCGTTCTAGTGGACCTAAAAACACGCTAAGCACAAATGGGCGCCAGCTGATTGCCAGTCGCAAAGTAACCTATTCTTTAGTTACCATAAAATAATCTAGATTATTTTACCCATGCAAACAAGTCAATTTTTTTCTCCTAATTAGTGTAACGTAAAACAACTAACAATTAATAAGAAACCAGTGGGTCCTTTCGGTGGACAAGTATCCACTTGGTGACTGGCGAAGTGCATATAAGCCACCAGGGGTTGCCGTACGAAAAACAAAAGAATACTTACATATGAATAAGAAATGGACTGACTGCTTCTCAAAGTGTTCAAGTGTAAAATCACTTTAGACGAGGGAAAAAAGGAGCAATCAAATACAAAAACTGGTCTTATTTTTACTTTCACTTTATTCAGTTTTATGCAATGTTAGTGGCTATTACTCCACAGTAGAAGCAATTCAAACGTCAAGCTAACAGTCGTAAATCCAAAGTTCTAAACCGACGTTGCCTTTTTATTTTGCAGTTCGCCAATGGTGGCAGCCCTGATTATACACTTAATAAAAGAGAAGAAGCAACGACCGCTACTATTTACAAAACAGTTACATTCATGTATAGTTAGAACAAAATATACGTTTCCTCACACACTGTACATACAATTTATATCTAGCGATTTACGTTTCACTAGCCTTGTTTATCGTAGGCACAATGGCAATTCTGCCAATTTGACGACTGTTTTAACGTGAAATTCTTTGCCCCCCAATGCGCTAAACCTAAAGGTTCAAAACTGGTACCTAAGAAAAAAATCCCGAAGACATAGCGGCAAAAAATCAACAAAAATGTGATTAACCGTTAGCGGTTAAGATGGGCACAATGCACACTCACACACGCACCGATGCATTCACATACGTACGCAGAGGATACCACGACTCATAATTAATATTATGAATTTCCTGGTTAAGATATGGTACAGCCCTATGAAAACGCATGAGTATTTCTTGTCATCCATACATTCGCCCGGCAAAAGACGTGGCATACTTCATCATGGCAACAGTCACTCGCAGAAATTCGTTACGATGTCGACAAGACTTCCGGTCTCGTCGAGGCACTTGAGTACGTTCCCTTACCCAGTGTCTGACACAAGAGGAGCGAAAAACAAAATGCGCATTGAGGTTTGTGACTATGGAGTTTGTTATTGCGCACTCAAGAGGGCCATTGACGATCGCGGTAAGTTGAACAACACGCTGTCAATATGGACGGCTCCTACTAGTTTTCCTGACTTTTGACACTATATTGTTAATGTGTCTGCATAACGAGGCGCGAGATAAGGCTCGCAGCTTTTTGCCGCAGAAATGGCAAGGTCGCATGTTCGGGCTCCTAGAAAGGCCGAGTCATCAACTCTGAATCTCCGGTAGAGGAATCCGATTTTGAAGTCTGAAAAAAGAGAAAAAGAAAAGAAGAAGAATACAATGAGTGTGAATACTGGGAGAGAATTCCAAATACATCCCCACAGGCACGTAGCCACGATTTTGTTTCGGGGGGGGGGGGGGGGCGCCCATGGCAAAAGGCTGTATGAGGGGGAGGGGGAGAGGAGGCCCCAGCAAAATGGAAGATTTCGGGGGGGGGGGGGGGCCCGGGCCCCATGGGCCCCCCCCCTGGATACGTGCCTGCATCCCCATTTCTTACACCCTTTTTTGTGGGCACGTTAAAGGCCTACACGAGGACGAACTCGTTTCGAAGTATCGGCGTTCCAGCGCACCCAGATGAGCGCAAGCAGAGCCTAGATTACGAGCTGATTCACTGATTCTTCGAAAGAGTTTGTATGGAATGCCTTCAACTTGCACGTAAAACAGGGATATCATATAACCCTTTCCGAAAACCGCTTTCTGCGTGCCGCCATCTTTTTCTTCTGGGCTGTGGAGTGCCTTCTGAGTATGCGCTGTAGTTTTGTGGTGCAGTACATCAAGGCTATCGACAACTCGTGACGTCAATGACGTATCACGATGGCGAGGCTCACCCGCTGACTCACCGCACTTCTTCCTTGCGTCCCTCGGGTGCCAGTGACTAGCATCCGCATGCGAGAAGTTCTATAGACCTTTGCATCACTTATCACCTGGCTGAAAAAGGCCGAGTCACTGAACTGTGAACGCATGCGCGGCGCCTGAAATACCACACAACGAAATTTCAGCGCATGTTTAGAAGGCGTTCCAGCGTTCCACGGCCTAGCACAAAAAGATGGCCGCACGCAGAAGGCGATTTTTGCAATGACAGCTATGAAACGCAGGGTGTGGCTTACTGTGTTCCCACCGCCTCTTGCTTCGTCATTCGTTCTTTGACCGTTTTGACTGGCTAATACCGCAATCTCTTGCGGTATACCCAGTCATCGCCAATCACGAAGCAAGAAACGCTTTAATAATAATAGGTCCCCCGCTGCGTCATTTATGCTGTCAGTGACACCAAACAAGAGTTAATTGTGTCCCTCTTACCCTCCGTCTCGAAGTATCAGCACGAAGACCCGGGATTGGACTAGCGGAAGACCCAGCGTCGTTTCCGGTGTCGTCAAGGCGACAGCACTCCTGGAGACCAGGACGAAGAGAACAATGAATTTGAAACAAGCATACAGTCCTGTGAAGAAAAAACAAATTAACGCTATTTTTTCAAAGCACGCAAACTAGAAGCCCAGAGAGAAAAGCTCGACGAAGTCGGCTGGGTTAGTTTGTTTTTGTATTTGTAAGTTTTAAGTAGTGCTAACAGTTTATTGTTTAGAACGGAGTAGGGAAATTAGATTTTCGACCTCGTTAGTTAAAAGGAAACTGAAACGGTCATGTATTTCGGGAAAACACTTCCACCGTCTTCATTTGACCTCTAGGATCACGAATAACGAGATTGTTTTTTTCAATTTGGTGTAGGGAAACTCCAGAAATTGATTTTCAAAGTGCCGCCGAAGTGCCCCCTTCACGGAGCGTCACTTTTCGGAATCTCCGCTCTCGCGCATCTTCAGCGCCTATCAAAAATACATGCACGCGCACTCTTGCTATTTTCAGAAAAGGTCAAAGAAAGACGTCACGACTGTTGTCAGTGCAGGGGAATGTACCTGGCGAGCTTGCAATTGCACGCACTGCCCACACGAGCAACACGCGCTGGGCTGCCCAAAGGTCCTAGTATGACGTCATGATTGGTCGAAGGTTTTTCGCCTTTTCTTGCGTTTAGTTACATCTTTTGGGAAAATGAACGTGATATTCAGACTCACGAGATAAATATACGCCATGATTTACTACTATCTCGTTTTAGTTCTCAAGAAGTGTTTCAGCTTCCCTTTAAGGGCTAGGATATATTTTACCAAATAAAAAAACTAAATTTAAAAAAAAGAAATTACCATGAGCGCTTTGCTTACTCACCAAAATGTGATTAAATATTGTTTTTCTTTTTTTTGCTACGACTGAAGCTTAGTAGCAAGGAAGCAAATGTTTAGAACGTAACGATTGGCTACACGACTGTCATTGTTGTGTAAATCGTGAGTTTTCCGCAAGTATTCCTTTTCATTCTTAAGAAGCAGAAAATATAGCGGCTATAGTTTGTTTTCGTTTTTCCTGTGTTCAGGATGAACTTCAAATGATGGTTGTATAGTTGGCGCATTATTTCGAACACTAAGCTCTTTCTTGGGTCTTCTAATCATTCTTGTTTTTTTTACTTATGACTAAGTGCTTACCGCCAGTAAAAAATTCCCAATAGTGTAAAGTCAAAACATCCTCAGCGTATCTTTATGAACGTATTATAAGTGCCACGTTCCTAAATATATATATATATATATATATATATATATATATATATATATATATATATATATATATATATATATATATATATATATATATATATATATATATATATATGAGCAAGAAAATTTATATTTTAATTTATTGTATTTAGTATAAAATACCCATAAGTTATTAGGTTCCAACTCTCAGTGGATGAATATTAAAGTTTTGCTAGATTTCTATCACGTTACTAGAATCATGAAACAAACTATACGCGTTAATACAGAGTTGTTTTAGCATTAATTTTTTATAGTTCAACATTATTTGCAGTGGGCCTTGAAATGGTTCTTGTCAAGGGAAGGCCGACACGACCAGAATAGATTTCACGTGGGCCGCTCTCGTGCTGCAGTCTTTTCCTTTCGAGGTTTCCCTACTGATGATGGAGATAAAAAGCTGATATCACACTTTTCTTGTTTACACTTTTAAGAGCATGACCCTCGCGGTAACTAATGCTAATCGGGGTTCGGACGTCACTATCGAGTTTACTATCATCCAACAATTTGACCACCATGTATCTTGCTATTCTGAGGCCGCAAAGTGGCGTGGCGCTGCCACCATCGAGTCATTTCCTTCTAGAGTGAGATAGATTGGTTTAAATGGAGTCGCTCATGAACTGTGGCGAGGATCGAAGTGTTGCATGCGGGATTAGTCGTCCACCGTCGGTGGTCCGCCGGGATGACTGATAAGGTAGATAATGTATTATTTTCTTACAGCAGGAGGAAGTGGAATTATTGGGCTAAGTATTGATGAGCTCATTTCGGCACGGGAAAAAATACAAGTTCGTGAAAACATGGCACTAACACCAACAAAAAAAAAAGCTGTAGCTTCTGCATAAAACACAAAAAATGCTAGTTCGCAAATACAAGATAATAATAATAATAATAATAAAAGAAAACAGTAACCCGAAAAGGGAAGTTAGTATAACACGGAACGGCTGCTCAGAGGGCGCGCCGGAGCATGTACCCGCGCTCTGGCGCAGAACCGCCATCTATAGCAATACGGGTCCGGTTGCAATGGCGACGAACACGTCAAAATTCTGCTCCGGCCGCGTTGCATTAATATTGCGGCATTTTGTCTGTTGGAAAACGGTGATGATTTTCTTAAGGAGGCGAACCTCCGCTAAGAAAGGTTGCCTGTGTGCCGGTCTCCGGGGTGGAGGGGCTGATCCAGACATAAGAATATTTATCGACGGCGAAGTGCGTCTCGCAAGTGCAAGCTCAAAATAAATGTTTTGCTTTATGGTTTCACTCGCTCTTGAAAGTCAGAGCTATTCGGAAAAAGATGAGGATGTTCTGGTGTTCAAATTGTCTTCTCTCGCACAGCTGGGCTGTTACACACACTATTTGAACTCGGTCAAGTGCTCTTGAAAGTCGTAGTTAGCGACTGCTGGAAGCATGCCGCTTCTGTTTAAATTCATGCTAATGAAGTCAATGACGTGGCTGGCACTGTCAAACCACAACACCAGGCTAAGCTGTATTAAAAAAGACGATGTGGGACACGAATCCGGCCACAGCTCATCGGTTCTGTTCCCAGACATTTTAAGCGGGTCGAACAACAAAATTAAAAATCTTTACTACACGCCGCAACACCTTGTTGTGCTTCGGAAAGTGTACCGCTGCCGTCAAGGCGGTAAAATTGTAATTCACGCACTTGCGTCAGTAAACCACTCATAATTTTAAGAGTAAAGCGAGCGATTGCCATTCGACCCACATTTGTGCCAGTATATGTGGTCGTCTTTTTTTATCTTTCTTATATGACGCCACAGTGATAACTTTGAACATAGTTGTAAGCAAAAAAAACATTGTCCGGGATTCTTTTTTCTGCTGTTTAGGTGAATTTTATTTTTATGATATATATATATATATATATATATATATATATATATATATATATATATATATATATATATATATATATATATATATATATATATATATATAAATTGGACATCCTGCACCAAAACAGGATCGTAAATATTACTTTCTTTTCTCTGCGAAATATGTAACACGTTTTGAATTTGAGTCTTACATTTTCAGTTATTTACCTTTTGTGAGCTGTCCTATCCTGGTCCCCCTTATGTTGCTTTCCTTTTGCACATCCAACATTACGAACACGCTCTAATTCGACGACCCAGGAATGTTCTCACGTATAATATTTAGAGCTCCTTGGAAAGTAATTATACCTGTTGTGGACTAACTACATCATTCAATATATATTTTAAAAAAAACTAGAGTACAGCCCTCAATTTCTTTTCATTTATGCGTTCAAGTCAGTACGCAATAGGAGCTATGATTATCTGCCTCTGTTATCTGAATAATTTTGCAGCTTACTCGTTTTCTCTGGTAAGCCTCGAGGAACAAGATTGTCGGGTAAGCAAAGTGAGCTTGGTTCTCAAATTTACCATTGTTTAAAAAACGGTAAGTGCATATTCGGGTTTCTTTGTGGAGAGCCATCGGGAACCACCGTAGCTACTATATTAGGGGGT
Source organism: Ixodes ricinus (assembly GCA_037355805.1). Classification (NCBI taxonomy): domain Eukaryota; kingdom Metazoa; phylum Arthropoda; class Arachnida; order Ixodida; family Ixodidae; genus Ixodes; species Ixodes ricinus. Next base: position 188,863 of record JAZHYW010053228.1, on the reverse strand, counting down.
TATCGTGGAACGTCAGCTGCGGATTGCGGGCCCTGCGGGCGGGAGCTCAGTCCTCCCTCGAAAGACGGCTCTCCCAAAAAACGCACAACTCTTGCATGTTCTTGCGTGTGAAAAGTCCCTATTAACGTTACAAGTAAGGGCAGCTGCACTACTGAATCATGAGATAGGATAGACAGACAATAATCAACCCTGTCCTCCGCACCGCTGGTGATTCATGCTTCTGGCGATCTTTCTTGAGTCGCCTCTCAGGAACCGAATAAAACTTTTCGGGAGACACATATTTACCTTTTTGTTTGCTACGGTGCTGTGGAATTTGAGTACAGAAGAATACATGGTGCCCGGTCGTTTTGCATTCGGTAAATTATTTTACGAAGCGCGAGGCAAGCACGACAAGCGCACCATCCTCCCGCATCGTCTGCTCCTCGTGAAGGAAGAGCAGGCGAGACGCGCCCATACTTGTTAGCAGTATACTGCTAACATTATTATTAGTTTCATTATTATTATTATTATTATTATTATTATTATTATTATTATTATTATTATTATTATTATTATTATTATTATTATTATTATTATTATTACTATAGGCAACGGAGCGTTGACAATAAATTCCCAGACACCCTCAAATCTCTTTAGTAATGCGTAAACATAAAATTTACACAAATCACAACTCATAGAGACGACGAGAACAAAGGCTCAGGACGAAAAACGTAGATTTCGAACATCGACAAAGGGGAAGTGACTTTTGAATCGCGGGATAAGTTTGAGCGCGGCAGTATGCATGCCGATATTCGACCGTTTTGCTTTCTTTTCGTGTATCGCATGTGGAACATTTGCAACTGTGTAGAACCGGCACATTTACATACACATAAAGAGGGAATACTAATCATAGTTCTGCATGAAAGGGTTGATGAACGGGAACCTAAATTGTGGGAGCAAATAGCCTAAACGTATATGTTTGCAAGTCTGTTTTGTTGTGCATTATATTTCTTTTTGATTGGACAAAGTTAAATGCAATGTTTTCTTTTTTTGATTGAAGTAAATTATTAACCTACCGCATTTTTCATGATGCGTTACTTGTGGTATTTGCAGCCGAGGAGCTGTTCACGTCACTTGAATAAATTATAAAGTTGGGCTAGTTGGTTTTGGTTGTACATAATGGTAAATACACAGCGCAAAAGGACATAAAGGGAAGAGACACACCGGATAGAACAAAGCACTGACTCGAAACTAGAGATTTTAATAAAACAAAAACTATGAAGGCCCAGCGCGTTCCATAACGACCACATATAATGGCACAGGTTACACGTGCGATTTATGGTGACCAAAATATTTTTATTTCTCCTTTTTTTCTATTAAAATATCTAGTTGCGAGTCAGCGCTCTGTTCTATCCGGTGTGTCTCTTCCTTTATGTCTTTTTGAGAGCTGTGTATTTACCATCATGTACGTCACTTGAATATTGAAATAATGTGATGTTCAGTCATGCCAAAGCCGTAGTGCACAAACGAAATGCGCTACGAATGTACGACATATTCGAACATTTACCCTTGTTAGCAAAATAATGTGGTTAGTTTAAAAAGAAGTTCTGTTATGAAACTACTGGATAAGTAACGCACCTTCATATTCATTTATTTACTTCCTCGTATAAACGATTATGGGACTTTCGTTGGTGACACGTTAATGGGAATTTCATATTATTTGACTAAGTTTTATTTTGTTCTGCACTACGGTTCCTTGAGACCCCATGAAGTCAGAAAGCTGTGTTTTGATGTTTCGTTCACTCCTTTCTTAAAGTTATGATCAGTGCCCTAATGACGTTATATTTGTGCTTTATTTCTACGCCTTAGTATGGATGTCGGAAAGTTGAGTTGATTTTGAAGTTTTTTATTTACTATTTTTATTACGTCTCCTGACTTAAAAATTTAGTGTTTGAAAATAAATACATAAATACGTTTTAGTATTAGTATAATGAACATTCCTGTTTCCACAAACAGCCGAGATACAGATATCCCCATACATAGATGGAACTTAGATTAAAAATGGAAGCGGTTTGAAAATACCTTACTTTTTGTAAAGAGAATGTTCTGTTTCTAGAATAAATCCACAAAAATCGACAAACACTCGCCGCAAAATATGCTTTCGATTCGAAATAGTCGTTGAAATGACTATGATTTTAAGACTTATCACTTCTAAAAGCCACTGATATTCCATTCCTTCATGACTCGTCGGCAACGACCTTCTTTACTTTCTATATTATCACTTCTCTTTTACGAAGAGGCACCCCTGGTTAGTCAGCGATTGCGAAGTTTGAGAAGGTGGTCATTTAAGGTTCTGTGGCGTGTAGAGTTACCGCAACGAGAAACTGCTCATGAGAGAATATATATTAAATGTAAGCCTACTTCGACAATTCCAAGCTACGGGCTTTACATATCCACGTTAAAGCCTCTCAAAAACGCCGGAGACAAAAAAAAAAAAAAAAGACGTTCGAGGCAACATTGTGGTAAAACCTCATATCATAGCAAATATCTCAACCAGCAAAAGCCGCAATAAAATATTAATTCATTAATCGACCTTAATTTCCTTACAAGCATTTAAGATAAACACAAAGACGAAGGAAACTGACATTTTAACAAGCTTGCTGACTTATGTACTTAGCAAATAGCCAAACACGAAAAGGGATACAGCAACGGACATGTACGATCTACCGTGCCAGTTTATATTTATTTTACAAGAGCAGAACTCAGGTCCAGTAGACGTCGGTTTGGAAAAGACAAGAGGGTCAGCAGAGGAAGAGAGAAAGTGTAACATTGGAGCGAGAAAAGTGGGTATAGGGGAGAAGAGATACAAGAATGAATACGCACGCCATAAAACTGAAAACCAATCAGACGTAAAACAGAAATACGGACCGTCAGCGCTAGTGCAGGGAACTAACATGAAGTTTTTAAGATTACCTCTGCATTTCTTGGACCTGAGATCTACGGGGGACAACTTCCACCTTGTCGTCTATTGAGCCGTACCTATATTTTCGACCTCCTTAATAGTCAATTCGCTAACGTGCGTGTTCGTTGCCAACTCTATTCTCCAATCTATTCATATTCCCTGCCCACTGTCACACTTTATCTCTCCCTCTACTGCCCATCTGCTCCTTTCCTGACCGAGATTTGCTGAAGTTGAGTTCTGCTGGTGTAATAAATAAATGTTGTTGCAAACTGGAAGCCCGCCCACACGCCCGTTGTCATACCTCTTTTCGTGTGTGGCTTTTTTATCATAAAAGAAACACTACTCTAAAACAAGAGCTCGATTATGCAAACAAATATATTGAAAAGAAATTCCGAATTTCAGAGTAATGTAAAAGAAAACTGAAGAACGACAACCGTCTGGTACAAAAGATACTTTGAAAAATAATTCCCGAATAAAAGACGGGATTGCTTAGAGTGGGAAACAATGGGCAGGTTCGCACATATCCATAGAGCTCCAGAAATTCAAGGACAAGAAAGCACGCCTCAAATGAGTAACAAGCAACTGACATTTACTGAAAATTATGCGAACTATTTTAACCCACATTTCAAAATGCCCACGCATGGAATTCAATTTCTTCACAGTTATGGAGTTATTCGGGACAAAGCGAGGCACCGTCGGATCATCTTGCCTTTTATTGTGATAAACGCACATATGTCTCGGAATGGGAGAAAAAATTCCGCAGACTTCGAAGTAAAACGGCCAGAGAAAGGTTTTAAAAGCTTTCGACGTCGGTGCTCAAGGTGATAGCAATTGTAAAAGTAACCCATCGCTGCATCTTTCAGGAAAAAACAAATTGAATTCCATACGCCGGTATCTTTAGGAGTAGGCATAAATAATACAAGTCCTTTTCAGTCATGTTAGTTGATAGTGGCGCGTTGTGGTGTGTTATTATGTGCTTGTCCATCTCGCGCTTTCAGTTCAATGAGAGCATTTGTCTTTGTAACGCATACATCAATAAATATATTGAGCATATGAACTACAATTTGACACTATAATAATACGTCATTTAAGAAATATTCGTATGAAACTTTGTATTTGAAAAAAAAATTGAGTTACAAAGCAATCTTCTAAATAAAACTGTTTGTGCATTCGTCGGCCTGAATTTGTGGCGGCTCTTTTGAATATGTGTAGAATATGATGTTTTCCGGTTTTGTTTTTGTCTTTGAACCGTTGGCGAAGAAAGATACAAACGTCTCGCTTGATCACTATTGTGATAGAAATATTGGACATCTTGAAAAATATGTCACCGCGTTATGGCTATTATATTAAACGAGATAATTAAAAATGTACAAAATAAAATTGAGTTGCCGGATTTTTTTCAAATTATTTATATAAATGTTTACGAAATACATTACGTGATGGCACACGCCTGCGCGACTTGTATCCCTGAATATTTCATAAGGTGTGTCTTAAAACTAAAGCGAACTTCGCACTTTTTTTTATTATTTAACGCACGTCAAAAATTTAAGAAGCGACACGCAGAGCGAACGAAAATACCGTTATCTGTGTTTGCCTAATGTTCTTCACGTGTGCGTCTTCAAATATACACCCGTGTACTTCTAGAACGGAGTCGTCATTTCATAATGGGAATTAACATCAGTTACTGGTATGGACATTCAATCGTGAGTTTTCGCAGGGAAAGAGGAGAATAGTCGTGTTTTTACATCGGGATCTTTTTTGATTTACCTCAAAGAGATACATTCTCAAATAAATGAACATGGCCGCTTTGTGGCCAATGAAGATTTAGCACTCAACAAGGCGATATATACGACATTAGAATTTATCAATTTTTTTTTGTACTTGTTGATAAGGGAATTTTTTTTCGTTTTTTTTCATTGTTGTTTTGATATAGGACATAGAATGCAATTTATAAGGCGATATCTGAAACACCAATTCGACCAGAAACTAAAAAAGCAACGATCGGGTTGTTTGGGTGTTAAGGGGAGCCCACCTCGTGGAAGGTTTCCCCTCGGGAGGTGCTTGGCACAGCGTCGTCGGGGCCTCCCGAGGAACGCAGCCGTTTCACAGCCGGCCGGATGGTGGTCTCGTCGTAAGAGCGTCCAGTCTCCGAAATGGTGCTGAGAAAAAAGACAAACCAAATATCAGAAACAACCCCACAATACCCTGGCCAGTCTTTCGAAACAAAGCCACGCCTTCATGGTTTTTTTTTGTTGTTGTTTTATTTTAAAAGTGGAAGACAGCTAAAACACGTATATGCGACCTAAATAAGACAACACTGGTTGCTTTATTTAGTTGCTGAAATGTTAGAGAAAAGTCTTCAAGGTTTATTTGTCAGCTGCAGAAGAAAACATTGAAAATACATTGTTTCCGATTACGAACGAATTCCTCGAGCCATGTTGCGACACAAACTTTGAATCAGAACGTCACGGTGATTCTCGTTGATTATCGTCAGCTCTTTCAAGACATATTTGTGAGGCAGGCGTGTTTTCGCAGCAAAATGCACGGAAAAGTTGAAGAACTTCATGTCGGACTGGCGAAGGACGAGCGTCAATATTTCCCACGGAAGCTGATTCCTTTTGTTTAGTTTGCTAGAATAAGATCAGTCTTCCAAATGCTTAATTGCAAGGTGGAACTTCATAGGATAATTAAGCTCTCACAAGAGTCATTCGGAACGTGCTAAAACCTTTGAAAAGCTTCTGGTAATTTTCTTTAATTTTGAAATCAAGCATGGTAGCCCTGTTTACAGATTTATATGTAACTTAGACACCAACACGCACAACCATTAACATAGTAACCCAGAAGCACCGCCAAAAAAGGGGGTAGCGACACAATAGTGGAGTTTTGTGTCGTACATCCTTTTTATTTTTTTCCTGTTCCTGGGTCTTTGTCTTAAAGCAGCTCGCCTGTATCTCTCGCTTTAGTTTTTAATTAAATCCACGCGCTTTTGTTTACCTGCTATCTGTTTGTAGCATAATCAACGAACGTATATTTTGACATTTAACTCACAATCTTTCGTGCCTCGACTTGTACGTATTGCACCGAATAAGCTTTTACTTTTTTTACCACAAAAATTTGCACTTTTGAAAATTTCAATTACAAAACGAAGTTAAGAAAAAAAGAAAAGAATTAGTATTCTCTTGTTTTGACAGTTTCCTAATGAAAGTAACATTTCAGTTTCCCTGTCATCTGGTGCTAAGCTTATTTTGCTATACTAAGCAATCGTTTCGTGCTCTCTATGGGAAGTGTGCGACAAGACAGTAGCGTCGCGTTGCGGCACCCAGCAGAGTCGTTTGGCGGGAAATCAGTAGGATCGGCGCGCCCACTTGGGTGTCGCACGCTCTCTATTATCACTCTGGAACCAATCAAATAGCGGCGTTATTGTCGCACGCATTTCATTATCGCTCCGCAGCCAACTAGATTGCGGTGTTACTAATTATGAAGCCCGAAGAAGGAATCAGGCAAAGCATGAACATAATATGCCCCGCCGTTCTCACTGACAAAAAACTGCAGGGCGTATTATATTCATGCGCTGCCTGATTGCTTCTTCGGCCTTTATAATGAGTAACGCCGCAATCTGATTGACTGCGAAGTGATAATGAGAAGCGTGCGACAAGACTGCGGCGCCGCGGTGTGGTTCCCAACAAAGTCATTTGGCGGGAACATCAGTTGGATCGACGCGCCCCTTTTAGGTGCCGCACGCTCCCTATAAAGCATTGTTGACCTCGGGTGACTCCACACTGGTAGCACTCGGATGGTACTAACGACCGCGTCCTTGCGGTTGGTGAGGCTGAAAACACAGAGTTAATAGCTCATTCAAGCGTTGTTTTTGAGCCTGCTGAATTTGAGATCAAGTGGCGTCGTACCTGAGGAGCTTATGCCTATAGCTTTTTGCGTCTCCCGCAATCAAGAAAAGTCGCACACGATAACGCATTAGACATCTCGGTAATCTTGTTGTGACAGACGGGGTGAATGATTATATATGATCTATGGAACAACCCGTTGTTTCATGATAGCTCGCACTCGTCGCCTCCACGAACACTCATAGCGCTAAAAGTCCTAAATAACGGCGAAATCTCGCGTAGAAGTTTCTTATGCAGTCAGAGCCCCTTCCAAAAAAGACTGCACGCTACCGAAAAATAGTAGATTCACCAAAACACATAATTTGTCTTCTATATTTCAGGGAGCAAGATATAGTTATTCACAGCTTCAAACAAAATATTTGCAGTTGTATCGAGCTTTAGCTATAAACCTCCATTCCCTCCCGCTGTCTCTATTGTGCACAGCCACTGAAAATGGTTACTCCAAACCCGAACCATATTGCGTTAGCGATAAGCAGACTGGTGTATACGGGAATAGTACCGTGTTGTGTGACCAGAGTGGCGGTGTGAAACCGCCCAAACAAACAGTAAAAAGTAAATGGTAAATAAGACGCCTTAGTGTTCGACCACGCGTTAGAACGAAATGGTAAGCTCGCCTCTTTTTTGTGAAGGTGTTGGTTCCGTAAACATCTTCAGCATTCTGTGCCGAGTCGACCACGGTGTTCCGGAACTTGGAAATTTCTCTCGAGAACGTGGACGGCTGCGAGACTGGCTGCGATGTCTCCGCAGAGCGCTGCATGTTCTGGTCTTGCTGCTGCTGCTTCTGATCTTGTTGCTGTTGTTGCTGCTGCTGTTGCTGCTGCTGAATGCGTTCTGCGGCTCGTGCAGAGCTGTCCAGCCACCGGGATGTTCCCGGCGTAATGGGCACGGGCGGCGGAGGTGGAGGGGGCGCCGGCATATCCGGGCGCTGCGTCTTCGACGTGGATGGGCTTGACTGTAGAAAGAATAAGAAATTCGTGTATGAGGTTATTAGAGCATACACTCATAAATATGTCTAGATACGCGAGCTTACATCTTTAACCAGTAGTATGTTCGCGATTTGTACTTTTTAACTATTGCAGATGGGCACTAGACGAATTTAATACGTCATAAGAAGACTCGCAGGAAACTTCACTTTAGTCAAATCCTTGACAAAACCAATTAAGGTCGGTTCACACCTGCATGTCCAAACTGAGAAAACGCAAACCCCGCGCTGTATCAGCGCTACTGTCAGTGCTGAATCAGCGGCAAGTCAGGGCTGCAATACGTGTGTAGTCAAGGAAAGGCTGGTCACATGCAGCGGAGCGCTAATACAGCGCTGATAGAGCGCAAGGTCAGCACTGTGTCTATAGCGCTGAGTCAGAGCTGACCTGTGCGTGTGAACATACCTTTACATTTATTTGTGCTGGAACATGCTTTTGGCGATTATTGTTCCTTCACAACCACTCATACTCTTCAAAAGTCATCCCCCTTACAAACAAAAATACAAGCATGCCTGAGCGTCCACTTCGCCACGCAGAACCCTGAGTACTAGACACTACGATCTGCAATGCCCACCCAGCGAATGGCGAAGCCCAAAATGCGTTTTGCATTCAACATCTTATTTGCGCAGGTAAAATGAGCACCTGGAACATCAATCTCATTATACTTGAGCACCGCATGTTTTCAACTCGGAGATTAAATGTTCACTTCGTCACTCACTGGAGACTCTCCATGCACCAAAGTAAATTACGATCCGCGTGCTTTCCGGGAAGCGGACCATTATATATTCTAACACTTTTGACTATTGATTCAGGTGCGCGTGGTCTTTTGTTAGAACCCAGAAAAATACTGATTCGTTTTTTAAGATGTTTGAAAGCACTACACAAGGATATTTGGGTATCTGAAACATCTTAGAATTTTAATGCACAATAAATTTATGGTATATCAACTTCGGCACCTTTATTTAGTAAATAACGGCGCTGAAGGGTCATCAAGTGAAAAAGGTCACAAAGTTAGAATATAACCTTTTTTCAGGATTTCTTGTGTGTCTTGATTAAAAATGACGTCAAAAGTTCATTAAACGGCTTATCCTCACCGTTAGATTAATTTCTGTTTTACGCCTAACCGAACTTTTTTTTATGAGTCGCATAACCTTTATGATAAAAAAAATCAAGTATCCGGATGAGGAAGGAAATAAGTGAGATTCTTAAATTATATGCTGGTATTCCGCACTGTATTTGTTGTAATTAGAACTGTTTTATTTATATGTATCTTTTAGCTCAAAATAAATTACACCCACGATAGAATTTCAAGCTGCATAAAATATCAAGACGAAGCAATTTCAAAAGTAATTTTATCATAGCGAGTGCAGTAGAAGAAACCTTTGCAAGACTGAAAAAAACCATGACAATCAACTATTTCCAGAAAAACTGGATTCTTACATTGCATATAATGAAATGCGTCCTCCTACTTCCCTCAAACTTTCTAAAGATGATCTCCAAATGCATTAGTTGCTTTGTGTGGCCTAATACCAGCTACGAAAGGTATCTTTCATTCGAGCCCTGACTATCTAAAATTTGGTCAGTTTCATCTAGCGCACGACAACCGAGCTTCGACACCTTACACTTATCTCTAATATTTTTACATGGCACAATCATACCTTGCCACTAAACCGCCCTAGCAAAAACAATCGTTGCAAACCCAGGCCAAAACACAGCATGCTTGCACACTTAACCTGTTTATTGCGGACACTCTGCCCCCTTTTTGAACGGTTCATCACTTCAAGCATGTCGTGAAGCTGCCAAGGTTCAAGTTAGAACTTTGACTCTTTTTGTTTACCCTCTATTGCAAAGATTGGCAAAAGTACGACTGAAGTTCGACCATTATTCGCATGCGCGATGATTGAAAACAAGCTGACGCCACCTTGCGGAGAAGGGGTGAACTGTTTGTTAGGCATATTGATTCATTGATTCAGATTATTAAACGAACAAAAGCATTAAAAGTTAAAAAATAGTTGTGTGTCTATTTAGCAGTGGTGTGTATATTTAGTCATCCCTAGTGGGAGTGCATCCGCTGTAGATTTGGAATTTAGCCAGTGCAGTACGACTGCTGGCCTGGAATTTTTAACAGGCATTAAGCAGTAGTAATGCCAAACTACACGCCGGTACAATGCTCATCCTGGCTCATCCAGATCGAAGCGGGGAGGGTAGGGAATTGAATCCGGGATTCCTGGTTGTGTAGCGGGAGCTTAGATGTAGCTGTGTTGCCTTTTTAGCGCGGAAACGTTGGTGGTCTATTTATAGAATATGCGCATCTTTCCTTCCGCACAAAACAAACTCTACACATTTTTTTTTTGTGCAGGAGTTGGGCAGCATTGTCGATTAGCCGAACACAATCGATTTTTGCTCAAAATTAGAAAATTCGCCGAACCCGTCTAGTCGCTTCTCAGGTTCGGTAAAAGTTCGCAACATCCCTAATGAGTGCAATCTCCCCCGCCTTTGCTGCTCGTACCTTCTTCTCCGAGGTAGCGGGACTTGACTTCTTGGAGCTCTTCTTCTTCTTGCCGCCTTCTTGCTGCTCACGTTCCTCGCCGCCCTTCCAGCGACTGAAGGTGCTGCTGTCGGGCAGGGAGGCGAAACGGGCAGCGTCGCCCTTCGCCTCGTACTGCTGGCGAACCTGGACGGATGCCCGGAACGGGACTTAGCTACTCCAGACTCAAGACGAACTTTAGATTACGCTTTCATTCAAGTGACCCCATACTTGTATTATAAAATTTGCTTGACAATTTCTATTTTTTGTGTTTAATTATGTATTCGAGAAGATAGCAAAACAAAGTTCCATCTTTCCGGGGGGGGGGGGGGGGGAGTTATAACAGTGTGAAGTTTTTAGGCGTTCATATGTATTCCTGGTGTCCATTCTCTTTTTCATTGGATTTACAATCAAAGAAATCAATTAAGCAAGTTTATTTTGCACTTTACACGAATAAATCAAAACGAGCACACAAAGTTAACTTTGCCAAAGCAACATCGCAGACTCACATGGAAGATAATGAGATACAAAATTAGTAATGCCGTTTCATTATGCCTGTATTTTTGTGTCTATCGAAGTTCTTGTTTATAGACGTATTGCGAAACGCTTTCTTTCACATAACAACGAAGTTTTTAGAAATTTATTATGCAGTTTAATTCTACAGTAGAAAGTTAGTTCTGATTCCCATATCATCGCTTGGAAAAAGAAAGCCTGCAGGAGCAAATGGGCCGCTAACGTTGGATGGTTAACTAGCATGTCGCAGTAACAAACACATGTGTTCACATAGGTGAATATATTTCGTTTACACACAGCCCGACCGGAGTTGTCATTGCATTCGTAACAACTGAGTCTGAAACACGAACGTTTTATCTACTTGCACTCCGAGCTTAAGTGCGCTTATAGAATCGGTCTGCAACTTCTAGCGGGCAAGAATAAAGTTCTACAATATTTACGGCTTTTCTTCGCGCATGTTTTTTACACCCTTGTGCCGGGCACTTGGTCATGTTGAGCGTTAGTCGAGTCTGTTAATGACAAATGATAAGTTAATGAAATAGTACGTTAGTCCAAATGACTCCTGCAAAAAATAAATAAAAAAATTAGTAGAGCACTACTGAAGAGATATTCATATTTGTAATAAATGTATGAACAAATTTAAACGAAAAGCAGAACAAATGTTTTAATCTAAGAGGTATTTCATCATTAATTTTTTAACCTGTACGGTTTCACTCCGTATACAATTACCTTATGCTTCTTAGCCTTAAATAGTGGCGCCTCGGTGGGCTAACTTAGTCGTGCTCAAAGAAGACATTTTTTTATATAAATCACAAAACATTATAATATAAGGTGTAACCGTAACTGTTGGAATTGCGTCATAACAGATATAATAGTTGTGGTAACCTGAAATCATATAAGTATGCCATACGATACGCCACCTTGGTGCAGTTTTTTGCACCAAGCAACGACAGGGAAGTTATTTATATTAAGTAAAGTGATAATTGCGATGTCGTTTTTGTTGTCTTTTGATTAAAAAGATACTGCTCTGACGTTCGTGCATGTAGGTTTTTAAAGCATTCACATATCACTGCATATCACGATACCTTACGTCTTACTAAACATCAACTTACATTTGATGTTGATCCATCTAGAACATAAAGCAACTTGCTCTGCATGTTGGTTGCGTCCGATGGCTCTCTGCCCAGCTTGTCGAGTGCGCTGGAGCTCAGTGGTCGGGAATGCTGCGTAAAATAAAAAGAGTGTGACAGAACATGTTTTCAAAACAATCGCTAAAACGATTTTTAGAATGTGTTTAACAATGTGACTATAAAATTCGATAACACTATTGAACGACTCACAAGTTAAAAGCTTATTCATCGTAGAAAAATTATATTACTTATAAGTGGGAGACAGGAATAATCACGTAGTCTATACTCTGTTTCAGGATAACTTGGCGAACTGTAGAGGCGGCGGAACCCGCGACCTAATAAGATCATCTGAGCAAGGCACGTGACCCCTTTAGGGTCTATGCAAACGCTCCCGTGTCGTGGTGTCATGTGCCTCGCTCCGACGCTCTTATTGGGTCGCGGGGCCGTAGCCTCCCCACTTCAGCAAGTTATCGTCAAACGGTGTATAGCACGTTTTATTTATTGTTTCAGAACTTTCTTTCGTCGATTCGACTACTTTCATTTAACCAGATACGACCCATGTCTGGAAGCCTCATGTCCATCAAACTCCACTTTGCGCTACATACACAGATTGTCCACCCTATTATAATTCGAGCGCATTTACCGCTTAAAATCTGTCTCTCATAGTTTACATAACGATTCTAGCTTTACGCAATATAAATATTTGATTGATGTCCAAACTTGTACTGTGACATCTCATAAAACAATCACCGTTCAAAGGTTTTGCACCGCTGACGTACCTGCCTCACCCTCACCAACAGTTAATGATCGCATATTAAAAGCATGCGGTACATTAAAGATGCCCTGATCGCGTTAACAAAGAACATATTTACACGTACAGGCCCTACATTCACGCAGTGCAGTCAAAATGATCACGTTAAGGCGATTCCTGTTAATTAGAGAGGAACACCGATTAGTGTGTAAATGAGTAAATTGGGAAGAAAATGTTAACTCACAGTTCAACAGCTTGGTTTGTTTGTGTTGGATGGTAGAAGGGTCTGGATAGCCGGGTCCACGGGGGTTAGGAGCAGCCGTACACCAAAATGCCTGGTCCCTCCGCCCTCTCCCCCAAACAACACACGCACGCAGAAGGAAGAGAGGACAGGACAAGGAAGAAGGGATCCCTCATTCTCCCGCCCACCTCGCCTTTCCAGCTCCCGGAGGAGCTCCGAATACCCCGCAACCGTCCGCAGACTACTTGCAAACCATAGACACCTCAGTGACCTGTACCAAACTGGGCCCCGTAAAAGAATCGAATCATAACTGAAGGAGCTGACGTCCTGCTCGCAAGGATTGCTTGTCAATAAGAATTTTTAGAATAGCGTACACAAACGTTCTGCGTAAGCAAAGGAGTAGAGTCATCATCATTGCGCATGCGCAGACCCTTTACTGTGTTTTAAGCTGGTGCATGGTGAAGATGCTCCTTCTCTGCGTACGCAAAGCTTATCTGTAAGCTATTCTAAAGCTCGCTTATCACGTGCCGTGCTGTTAATTCGTACCGTTAGCGTTATCTGAGGAACTCCAGGCAGTATTGAGTGACAGACACAGGTCATAGTCGTGTTCAGATTCAGCGCGCTCTACCAGTATTTGTTGTGCCAGGAGAAGAAATTATTAGAAATAAACGTATAATCCTATTGCAATTTATTTATGCATATTTGCTTTGTTTCATATTAAGAAAAAAGCACTAGTTGGAGGGAAACATGCCACAAACGGTAATCACCGACTCTGCTTCTTCTTGTCAATATTGGAGGCTTACTTAAAGCTTCAAAAAACAACTTCCTTTTTTTTTCTGGTGAGCTAGCTTCGCCGTCGAACCATTCTTGTAGATTTAGCGACTACGGTATTTCTTACAGAAGATACACTCTTAAGAGGTTGATTAGGGTGGTGCTGTCCGAATAATAGGTGAAGGCATTCTTCTACTCGAGATGTATCCATGAGAATTCCTTCCCTAAATTTAAGTAATGTAAAATGCCATCTTAAATGTGTCGTTCCTGGCATGTCTGAAATTATAATTTTTGGGGCAGAGAATATCTGACCCATCAACGCTCTCTGACTGAAGATGTGAGGAAATGCTAAATGATTATCGGGTAAAACTATTTTGCGTGCAAATGCGAGCAAAGTTAATAGTATAAATGCACGACGAGTAGAAGTCACGAGTCAGCTCCTTTCGGCCCATTTGGCTTTCTAAATGTGTCCCGTAATCCAAAGTAATTAGTCACACAAACCAAGAAATTAATAAACGCAGCGTTTGACCAACATGCATCGTCCACCCAGTTCTGTCACCACTGACACCAAGTGGAAAGGATTAGACATTATTTTCTCTTTATTCTCACAACAAAAAGTAAACATTGCAAAAACAAACACAAAAACTGTTAATAGTCTTCTATACAGGCATATCAAAAAGCACTCTTCGTATCTTGTCTTTCTTATAACATTAATATCACCGCACTTTTTAAGAGCGCACAATCGCAGAGAGATGTTTTGCCTATTAAAATAGGTCTGGCTCAATAAACTAAGCAATACTGTTTTATTTAAATTAGAAAAAGGGATAGCACCACTGTGTAAACTTGCTGTGTTAGGTGATAAGCTGGATTAAGGTTGAAATCGCATGCTGTTCCAGGAGTTTGCTGCATATTTGTTGAAATTTTCTATATTTTGGCAATTTTTGCGAGAGTCCACGCGATATATCTTCACCACACCAAAACAAAACAAAGAAAACACGGACATCTTTGAGGTACAATGGCACATCTCATTCGTGAATTCCGCAATTTAGACGACGTGAGTTTCTTGTAAGGTCTGGAAGGTGGTGTGAACAGTTATGGTGCAATCTCATTATGTCAATAGATGGCAAACGCTTACTGCAGACATAAAAAAGTACCGTGATAACGTTGCTGTCGGCGCCATTAATACGTAGAGTTGGGCATACTGACGAGGCTTGTCCCTCGCTACATCTTGTCAACTAGGTCATGCAACAAAATGGCGTCAATTGTTTCCTGTTGTAACATCGAAAGGCTCCGACGTTTTTGGTCTGAGTTCGACTGCGCTTTCGAAAGACGTCTTAACCTCCCGATGCTGGACCAACATCACCTAGACTCATCAGTCTATAAACAACATGATTTACCTCCGCGTAACGTCATCAGACACGGATTGCGCCAACTCAGCAATTCGGTCCGAGCCCGTCACCGCCGAGCGTCCATCGGTGCGTTGCCTAGACACGAAGACCAGCCGAACGCTGACGAAAAACTCGTGCCCAATCTGGACTGCGCTCAATCTCACTGAGATGACGTCGAAATGCTTCGAGTTTCCTCGCTGGTGTTGACTGTACAGATGTACCGTCGGTATGACATAAGATCCCGCACTCCGTAGGAGATTACACGTGCATCTAGATTCCTACAGGGCTCGCGGAGGCTGATTACTTTCATTTACAGAAGCGGAGCACCGAATGACGAGGAGCTGGCAGCGTTCTTTGCTTGCAGATGCGATATATCCAGGGATTGAATCGTTATCGGTGCCTCACCATTCGCTAGCCTCTTTCCGAAAACGGCTGTGATGGACAGCCTCCGCGCTCTGCGGTAAAGTAGACGCGCGGTGATGTTCAGAAAATAAAAGTGTGGCTGTCCGCGTGGTTCTTACGGTATTCGTAATACTGAGCTTTTGTGTCGAACATGCGATCCAACGCAAACACTGTGCGTTTGTGTGAGCGTTACGTGCTTCACACTGCGCGTGTGCTGGAGCACAAACTGCGTCTTGGATTGGCGCACAGCGACGACGCGCGTGCGCAACGTGGAGCACGCAACGCTAACGCAAACGCACAGTCCTTGCGATTTGCTTCTATACGAAATACTCAAACTCTCGATCGAATACTGCCAAACTGTCGCTGGTCTCAGAGCGGTATAACCGGCTCTGAGCGCAGCGACACTTAGAGCGTTACCCAGTAGCCGAGAACAACATACTGCGCTGGTACGGCCAAAACTAGTCCTCGACGTCGACAGTAAACGTCGTCAGAGTCTATTTCATGCCTGAGGGGAGAGTTAGCCAACTATTGACATAGGAAGACTAAAAAAACCTTGAGAGGTAAACGTAACAATGTCCGTGCGTCAACTGGCGTTGGCAACGCGTTAAAAAAACGTATTTGAAACGTTGACAGATGGTCCGACCCTCGTTGCGCTGGCCAGCTGTCGTCCGGGCGCGCCGTCGCACTTATGTCAGTCCATTTCACCCGAAAGTGTCCAGGCGCACATCAGACGCTGGCCGAGTCACACTTCGCACTGGGAGAGCGACGGAAAACTTTTTTTCCTACGCTACGTGCGTCCTTGGATGCGATGCCACGACGAACACGGACGTCCAAGGGAGAGCGTACACTGGCCCGTTACCTCTGGCCCCTGGATTCGTCCACCCGATATCGCCGACGTCGACTTCTCAGTGTTCACCTCAGCGTTTGAGCATGTCGTCCCGCGTCCTTCTCAGAGGCTTTGGGAAAGAAAGAGGCCGGGGGATTTCTCGGCGCATTCCAGGTCGAAGGTGAACGAGCATTTTTTTTTCTTTCGAGGTCTGTACAAGCTTTGTAAACCGGCTGTTTCTTTCTTTTTTAGTGGGTTTGAAATAAGTTAGGCTCGCGCGTTATGTTAGCACGCGTGTTGTCACCACATAACCAGAGGCCCCTTGGGGGTGGTCTGGTTTACCTGTTTCTGGGGACTATGTCTAGCTCGCGGAATGACCACGTGAGGGACGCTGAAGCCCGTCGACAGGCTGCGGTTGAGACTCATGTCGCTCTTGCGGCTCGACTTCTTCGACTGCAGGCTGTGATCCTGCGCAGACACAGTGTGCAAACGGAAATGTACCTCGAATGTTCCAGATGTCGCACCTGTATAAGCGTGTTGCGCTCCAGCTTCCCCGAATGTCATCATCTGTTTTTTTTTTTAATTTTTCTCCTTTGCTAGGTGGTGCACATTTGTGTTGCACCAAACACCGACACACAAACAAAACAACAAAAACTATGCACCCCGATATATAGCGGCGAAACACCAGTTGAAACTTTCACCTTTAAAATGTCTGCGCGTCTACTTACCTAGAAAACACTCCAAGAGCCCATCCTTACGATCTACGAAATCAGCTCAGCGAATGATGAGGCGGAACATCTGTCTAGACCTCAAAATGAAGTCTGCGCTGGGGCACTACGCAATGCAAGCATGGCGCTTTGCATTGCGTACTGCGACAGCGCAGACTTTCCTTTTGAGGTCTAAATGGATGTTGCGCCTCATCATTCGCTGAGCTGATTTCGTAGGTCAGACAGATTGGGTCTTTGAGTCTTTTGCGGGCAAGTAAACGCGCAGGCATTTTTAGAGTGTAGGGGTCGATTCGGGCGATTCTCTCAACCTTGCCTTACGGCAAATAAGAGAAGTTGTGTTATCTGGCAGCTAATAAAGAAGGCTTTTTATTTTCGCTCTCCTGGCTTCCTAATTCGTTCTTGAGCATTCTTATCGGCTGATTGCTCATATCTCATTGGCTGCAGTGTGATAATGAGATGCTGGAGACTCGCCACGCCTGCCATTCTTAAGTTCTTGGTGACCGTACGTAGCCCTATTTAATTTTTACTGCATGGTCACAGAAGCTTCCATGGACTCTTAGCGCTGTCGCGATTCCGGCGGTGAGATGGAGAGGTGCCGGCGAACAAGACGCGATCTTTCAGGTCTTCTTATCATCGTGTCAATCGAACCCGGGGTTGTTGGAGTACAATTTTATTGGCTAGCTGCACGGTGACCTCGTGCAAAATGTAATTTTGGATTATGTTTCAAATGTTAATTTTACGGGAGAACCTTCTACACTTTCTAGTCGTGCTCGGGAAAGATTTTGAACTCAAACTGCGCATGACTGAGTGTGACGCAATGGCATCGAAATTAATGCAAAATGGACGAGAAACCGGCATATTTGTATGTAGGTATCATGGCAGCCAAATGTCTATTTCGTAAATCCTGATCAGCTCCCGAGCAGAGTATCCTTCGAGCAGATGTTAGGACCGCGGCTTAAGGCTGTTTGACACGACTTGCCACTGCTGCGCAGCCGGTCGCAAGTAATCACAAGAGGTTTAAAGCAGGTTTTCTTAGCCTTTCCAGTTGTAAGCAGTCGTAAGTGTGTGAGGAGCCAGCCTTTAGTGAGCAGAAGAACACGAAGTGAACGTACAGCGGTCGGGCTCACCATGAAGCCGTCGAAGGCGTACGAGTGCTTGAGTGCGTGTTCACCACTGCTCTCGCTCGATGTGTCCGTGATCATGGCCTTCTTGTCCAAAGTGCCGCCTAGAGGACTGACGGCTCCCAGGCGAAAAGGTCCCTTGGCGCGCTGCGCCCTCCGCTTCCAGCGTCGGCACAAGCACACCAGGCAGCACAACATCATGACCAAAAGCGCCAGCGCTATTGGCAGCGCAATGGCCAACACTGGGGAGAAGGGAAGACGGGACCGTCAGGGCACAAGAACGGATGCTAACCAAACAGTGAGTCAAAAATTGAGCACTGTAATCAAAGTACTATAGACTTAACATGCGCTTTTTGGAATAAAGCACCAGTGACTTGTATAAAAATAAAATCTCAGTTGAGTTGTATGTGGTAGACTATAGATGTTTTGTCACCACAGCAAGTGTGTTGTTCACTAGATATAAAGCTCGTGATTTGATGGAGCCCAGATAATACTTTTTTGCATTGCACGAGCGCTGGCACATAAAGGTCCTTTAAAACGAAGCCCGCATTCAGCCAACACGTAGACAGTGACAGCACATCTGCCATGGGAATCGTATTTGAAATAGAGCACATCAGTGATTTCTGGACCACACTGGTTAAATGCGGAGACTGTCATGGAGGGCAGCAAGAAGTTTCTACTTTCTTATTTTGTGTGTGAGTACACAAGTGATAGGCTTCTGGATACATTTTTTTAGAGCTGTGCGAATACCGGTTGGAATCAAATAGCACTGCGTCATTCATAACCTTCACAGTGGAAGGGTTAAGAAAACTGACAATCGGTTTTCTTAACAGTGTTAAAGCTAGGGATGACATATCACTCTAAAAAAAGCCCGTGCGTTCACCTTCCCGCATAACACTCGGAGAGCCAATCAGCGGAACTTACGGAGACAGCTCAGCGAATGCCGATGCCGAAACATATGGTTAGACCAAAAAACGCAGTCTGAGTTGTGACATTAAGCAATGTAAAACGTCACGCTTGCATTGCTTAATGTCACAACTCAGACTGCGTTTTTTGGTCTAAACATATGTTTCGGCCTTGTCATTCGCTGAGCTGTCTCCGTAAGTTGCGGTGATTGGCTCTCCGAGTGTTGTACGGGAAAGTAGACGCACGGGCTTTTTTTAGATTGTACCCTATTAGATTCGAACGGGTATTCGCACAACTCTAGTTGATGAATGAGCAATGTAACGTCTATTTTCGTTTTCTTTCACTTTTTTTTTCCTTTTTCAAGAGACGCTTAAGTGTCTCACAAAAGAATAAAAATGGCATGCTGGAAATGTAGACGGCATGAACTTTTAAACTTTCAAAGTGAGACCACCTGCCTCTTGCTGTAGGTTTGTTTAGTGGGCAGTACGCTACTACTACAAACATTGAATCTTTAACGTGTATCACACGGTAACAGTTACGCGAATGCACGCTTGTGCGACGCTCATCCAGATCGCAGCGGGCCAGATGGGAATCCAGAAGAGAATTCATAGGTTGTACGACTAGAGCTTTTCTTCTCGTGCTTCGAGTCGCGGTGCGTTAACAAACTCAGACACTCGTCCCCCAGTGCCTCGCAGATTCACCACGGGGGACGCAAATGTGCACGACAGCCTACTGTACTCACAGCTATGGTCACTGACACCTTAGAAAAAGGAGGGTGCGGTGAGTTCAGAACATTTTGCGGTCGTTCGGCAGCCAATGAGATGGCTGCATTAGACAATAAGAATGCCGAATGACAAATAACGAAGCAAGAGGCGTGAACCTGGCACGCGCTACGTGTCTTGGGCTGTCAGTGACTATGAATACCGTATCTACTTTCCTTTTAGTTGCAATTTTATATCAGAAAAAACAGTTCGGGCAAACATGGTCTCAACCAATTCGGTGACAGGTCACTTCGAGGGTGATTTCAAATAGAACACAGGATGTATTCTGGGGCCTGTAGATTTAGTTACAAGAATGAAGTATTTATGCAATTATATTTTATAGTGCATCAATCGAAGATACGTTTTAAATTTGAATGAGTTAAAGATTTGTGTAAGTCGTGTTGAATACTCTCTTGCTTATATATTATAAAAGTATGGAAGCAATGGGAGATATTTCCGTCTAGGTATGGGTTGCTGTAAGGATCTGGCCTGATCAGATCACTTTGCCTTATCAAATAAGGTGCTGCTGCACTTCCTATATATACTATATATCTGAACATATTGTTTAATATATATATATATATATATATATATATATATATATATATATATATATATATATATATATATATATATATATATATATATGTAACGAGTAGCTGTGCCGCAGAACGACGAATGGAACATTTACGACGAAGGCCTGCGTCTAGAGATGGTTAAAATAAGATGAGTGTATCAACAAAATATGCCACATATATAACATTTTAAAATATGCTCCATATTTTTAGCATTAAATATAATTGTGAAAAATATGCGAATACTTTTATTCTATGCACAAAAATATAGACACACACAGACACGTCTAATCGTCTAAATACTTTTTGTAGATTTACGGCTAACTTCGTTCATAAATATTTATTTAGCGAAAAGGTCCTCATCAAGCAGTGAGAGCACACTCCAATCACCGTTCACTTAATAGCGGTTCTCTAAAATAAATCTAAATGTGCAAAAAGTTAAACGCGAAGAAGAACAATTTTTTTAGTTCCCCGCAGTGTTAACGCAACGAAATATCAAAAACCGGAAGACGTATCTCGGCCCTATTGCTTATTAAGTTTATATTTTAACTTTTATGCAGAAAGTATCTCGATTGCATTAAAATATTTAACTTTCCCGTATTCGAACATAAATGACTCGGAAACACTTTTAGAATCGCGAAAAATAGATGCTTCATATATCTTCCGCAATTTCAGAGCGTAGGCTAAGAGCAATCCAGTCACCTCTTAGCCAAAAGAAAAAAAAAAGATTATTCTTTCAAACGATCAGTTCCATAACTTACGTAACTAACAATAGTGCGCGTTTTATTACCTACGTCCTTATAGAAGACGCAATAACCATCTGAAAAATGCACGCCTCTAAAGCGTTGCATGAAAGTACCGTAATCGCGTCCATCAGAATGAAAGGCGAAATTGCAAAAGAAAGCACCTCATACGAAACCATTCGTAAAATACGTATTAGGTTGTCAATATTCAAAAAAATATATACATTATCCGAGTTCATTTAATCACTCAGGTGACCTTTAACCCCGCGTGCTTGACATGTCTGACCCCAAATAGACAACAGGCTTACGAAGTGCCAGTTGAGCCCAAAGCCCCAAGACACTACTGTACAGTCGAGAAAATTGGCAGCCCGAAAAGAAAAGACGTTACCACATAAAGCGTAAACGTTGCCCAGTGGTGGCGCTTTCTTCCGCCAGCGCCATTCGCGCCGCACAGCGGGAGAATTAGCAAGACAAAATGCCGCAGAGGTGAAAGAGCCCGCTCACCTCTTGAAAAGCACTATATATAGGCGTGACTTCCTTGTCAGTGTCTGAGCGTGTCAGCGCTTACACACCGGTCGCTGTGCGCCGAAGCCAAATATAGAGGACCTCTTCTCGCTAATCAGCCGGCCAAAAACAAAGTGAAGGGGTTCCAAAAAAGATGCGTGGCAGAAACGCTGAGAAAAACCAGATAAACATGTCGCGCCAACAGCTGACCCGGACGAGTTTCAAACATTCGATACTAATTTAAAGAACAGGTGCGTGGAACTGCCCTTGGGTGAGGAAATACTGATTCGCACTCTTTGAAAAACGCCAAAAAGATAGTTATTTTAAGGATATTTCTACTTAATCGCACTACGAAAGCTAAACGTGTTGCTGAAAGGTCAAGCGTTACTCAGGCGCTTATGAAATCTTCATTTTCAATTCATTTCAATCAAATGCGACCGCCTACGTGTTTTATTTTTCTACACCTGGATGCTTTTGTTATGTACTATTTACAATATATATACATGGAACGCCTTGGACAAAGAGTCCGCGTCTTTGTTAATTAAAGTAAGATTGCCATTTTAAAAGGTATTTCAAGCGGGGCCTGGCAGACTGTAAATCTGCTAAATCACTGGCAGATTCTCTAAAGCAATTTTGCGTCAAAGTGCCGGTTTCTGGTTTGTCAGACGGCAAGTTACGTCGTACTCAAGATGCTGACAATCTGGCGTGAGCCCCTCTGTGATCTACGCGTCACAAATCTATATGTTTGCGAGTTGATCGGGAAATACTCGTTGCTGGTATAAATTAATCGCAGCATTCTCACTGCCTTACCTCAGATCTGTTTTTTTTAATCTGAGTTGTAGACATCGAATTTTTATTTTCGTTTAAGCAGTTTTATAGTTAGCAAGTAAATCAGTATAATAAAGCAATAAAAATAATAATAATAAGAATAAAAAAACATCGGAGTTGCAGTTAGTCTTAAAACAACACAAGAGAAAAGGCAAAATAAAAAGATGAGGGCAGAGATAGACGGGGAAATAAACATTGTGCATGAGAACCTCTCTGCGTTTCTTCTTCAGTATTATGTCCTTCAGATTCAGATTCTATATACTATTATCGACGAGAAGAAAAACTTCAGGGTGCACAATGTGCAGCTTATTTTTCGCAGAGCTGGGTTTTTACTACCCAACACAAAGCCTGTAAACTGGATTTACGTTATCCACCTCCAGCGAGTGTGGGACACAGATTGAAAACGACTGTTGAGCCAGTGTTCAGCTGGGAGTCGCGTTCAATTGGTACTTCACTAATTGAACAGCCGAACGCTGCAGCGGCTTTCGGCTCGGTTAGCCGAACACTGCGTCAGAAACGAACATGCGTATGGTTGTTCCAATACGGTTGATGTGAACCGCTGGGGGAGAATTGATCTCCTGCGCAATAGGGGTCAACATTTACTGTTTTCTACACCATGTACATGAGCGAAGCCGATCTTTACAAGCCGAGCCGGTCAATCAGGCAGCGCCTAAAGCGCAGTATCAGGCTATTCCTCGTCTTCCTGTAAGTATGCTCTCACCAGCTAGTTCAATCAAGCACGGTAGATGCGCGTGGCGTTACGCTTGTGGTCAATATGTGTATGTTTCTCTACAGTCCTTGTCTGCTCCGTCACTTCCATGAAACGAAGTATGGAGCGAAGGAAAACGTTTAAAACCCGCTCTATATCCTTTTTGGTTACGCTCTTCTCCAGCTGCTCATTTGACGAATCCGGTATACGGGATAAAAATAAAAGCGAGCCATTACAATCCGGAACAAGAGCAGACTATAGAAAAGGCAAAACAAGAATGATAGACAGTCGCGATTCAAGCGTGAACTTCGCCCAGTGTTGTGGCGAGAGCAAAACGATGTTTGCCAGCATTCCGGAAGTTACGCGATTCAAGATGGAGGCGCCCGGGTAGAAAATGTTTTTAAGCTGAAGAGACGTATGCCCTCAAACCCTTGGGCGATGAACAGATAGTGGGTATTGTGACACAGTTAGAATTGCATCACGCAATTACCGTATTTACTCGGAAATATGTCATCTTTCGTTCTGGACGAAGCCCAAGTGTATATTTTTCTGGAACGCGCACTAAAAGTTTGAATACTGCGATATAAAAGAGGCCCAACGAATAAGAAAAAGTTCGCTGTAGCTCGGAAGGAATATTTTCGTTTAAGCTGTAAACAACCATGTAAATTGTTGAGTGCTACAGCATAGGTGGTGCTTTAAAGCTCAAACGTTATCGCTATCACCATTTTCTGAACTCCTTCTTGAAGCTGCATGCAGTGACTTCCCTCTGCGGGAATGTGGACGTGCAGACTTTGTCGATAAAAATATAAACGAATAAATCTTGGAATTTCTTTTTTTGAGGAACATATTCGAACTTAATCTTTATTTGTGGTATCACTCTAAGTGCGATCGAACAGCGCGTAGAAACATTACTCATCGTAACTTAGCCTCAGCTTCTGACCAGAAGAAACAAAACTGTTCAGTAAAAAAGTAAAAATGTGAGAGGCATACAGGACCTGATCAGCGGCAGTGTACGTCTAAGTGGCATTTCGAATGCAGATTCTGCTTTGTAGCAAATAGCCGTTGGACACTAAAGGTTACGAGGGTAAGCAGAAACATAAGTAGCAGATGAGAAGTGACGGGTGGGGGAAAGGGGGGGGAGAGAAAAGGCATGATATTGACCCGACTGACTTCCCCCAGGAATTATTTTAATCAATACGTGGCCAGTTTCCCGCTTGACACGGTCGCGTAAACGAGCGATAAAAAGAAGCCGCTCTAGGACACTACATCTTTCGGCTTTGAACTCGCGACCTCTCGGGTAGAAGCACGGTGAAGGTGGTCCGGTATCCCCGGAGGGATATAAATGCGATATGGAAACTATCGTTCTTACCCAAGCCATTGATCTCGCATCGGCGTCCCAGGAACATTCGGTTGCATCTGGAAAAGAGCAGATTCATTTGCGAGACGCACACACAATATTTGCCGTTACTATTGTTATCCCATTACATTGCCATGCGTGTCATTGTAATGGTAGAACAGGGGAACCACCCCTAGTGTTTCGGTGGCTATGCGAACGATGATTTAAGAGTTTTAATAAGTGTAGCGCTCCCGACTTACCCAAACGACTAAAATGTTTAGAGATCGGACAGCTGAAATTCAACTATAGTTGCAATTCAGCTGTCCGGTTTCTAAACATTTTTTTGAACTTTTGTTTAAAATGTAGTAATTTGTATTTACTATTTATTACTAATGTATGTTTAGAAAAGATCCTAAGACGAATGCAAACGTTAAATAAGTGAATAAATAAGTCATGTGCCAAGGGAGGGAGAACATCGAGGCGTAACTCGTCGTAAAGTTTGCTGAAAGAAGTTGTTTAAGATGTTATAATTTCCTAATTAGCCATTGAATAGCTAGCTTTCCTTGTGCCTTTAAATGTATTGAGGCGTTAATAACACAATATTACCTGAAAACTAATATTGTTTGCTGTTCTTAAACAGAAAATATAAGGTTTGTACCAAAAGAGAAACATCTTATATGTTGAATCTACAAAATACCGACTTCACCAGCTTCCTTTTATTCGTTTATAAGAGGCACGTAAGCATATAAGCTAGGCTTACTGGTAAAAGTGCTTTTTCTGTGCTGCCGTGTACAGCAAGCTTCATAACTACGCGAATACTGTACTCCGAGGAGCAGACGAAGAAACAGTTTTTTTTTAATTAATAAACACCATTATTAAAAACAAAACAGCGCAAACACGAGCACGAAAGGTAACCGAGAAGACACGGCGCTAACTCTCACCTGAAGATTTATTTATGTTAGCATCCAGTATAAATAGCAAACTCATAAAATAAGGAAAAACACTAAAAATTCATATCACGTGTTCAATACAACACCGTCACTGGTCTGCCCTCCTCGCTCCAAATACAGCCGTTCTTTATCTCAAAGTAAGAGCGACGGGGCGCTAAAACAATCTGGTCCTAGATTGGCGATGTCACGAGCTTCTATAATTTCACGCGTGACTCCATCTTTATTTATAAAAACTGCTTGGCATTTGTCGAAGACTGGGACGCAACCACAATCTCTGCAGTGCAACCTGAGGTGGTCCGACATAACTATAAAAACGTTATATCGGTGTTCTCTGGGCCGATCGTAGACGCACCTTCCTGTTTGATCGACATAAGGATGGCCGTAAGATAATCGAAGGTAATAGACAGAGTCACGTGGAATGGAATGGAATAGACACAGTTGTGTTGGGTCACTTCGGGGTGCACTGTAGAAATTGTGGTTGGATCCCAGTCTTCGACAAATGCCAAGTGGATTTTAAATATAAACACAGAGTCACGCGTGAAATTATAGAAGCAAGTGACATCGCAAGATTGGGACCAGATTCTGTTAGCGCCCTGTCGGTCGTGCTTTCAGATAAAAAGCGGCAGTACCTGGAGAGAGGTGGGAAAACCAGTGACATTGTTGTATTGAACACGAGATATGCATTTTTGTGTTTTTCCTTGTTTTATGAGGTGTGGCATGTTTGCAATTATTACTGCACGCTAACATAAATAAATGTTCAATTGAGAGTCGCCTCTGTGTCCTGTCGGTCACCTCTTACTTTTTCCTCGTCTTTGCGCTGTTTTGTTTTTAATTATCTCTGCATACCAACCAGCCGAAACTCCTACGTTAATCAACACCGTATACATAAAAATAAACAAGCACAATATACAGGGTGAAACAAGGAGACGGCAGGCTCTTTACATCGACCGGAAAATTCGGTTTCTTAACCTATCGCGCTACGACTTTGTGCAGCGTTGCCCACAGATGGTGCATTTTTTTTGTAAAATTTGCAAAGAACGAACTTACCTGATGAAAAAGTAAAGAAAGAAAAGGCTTAGCTCCTATGGAAACGCGGCGACGCCACCGGTCTTCAAACAACACGGCGCCGTTTCGCACGGGAGACAAGAGATGGCGCAACGAACGCCGCCAACGAACGAGCATACGGCGCCGAGAGCCGGCACTTTAGAAGACGATCCTTTCGACTCAAAAGCGGCTCGCGTTCCCAGGCGGCGACAGTCGCAGAAACAAAAACAGGCGCGGTAACAACAAGGAACTGCAGTTCCTTGTTTGCTAAACACGCCGGCTCTCGGCGTCGTCTGCTCGTTCTTTGGCGGCAGTTGGCGTCGCAACCGCTTGCGCCATCTCTTGTCTCCCGTGCGAAACGGCGCCGTGTTGTTTGCAGACCGGTGGCGTCGCTGCGTTTTCATAGGAGCTAAGCCTTTTTCTTTCTTTACTTTTTCCTCAGGTAAGTTCGCTCTTTGCAAATTTTACAAACAAAATGCACCATCTGTAGGCAGCGCTGCACAAAGTCGTAGCGCGATAGGTTAAGAAACCGAATTTTCCGGTCGATTTAAAGAGCCTGCCATCTCCTTGTTTCACCCTGTATGTTTAACCAACTTCTAATTATTTGAAGCTCTCGTATGTTTGCGGCGTTGGTAGTGAACGACTATTAACAGAGAAAGGTAGTAAGCTGACGGCATTAAGCTTCTAGTGTAGAAAAACTTACGACATACAAGGTTTTTTTTTCAGATTCTTTTTTTATTGATAATGCGCGGATTCATGTATTAAAATATACAATATTTCTGACGACAAGAGCTATACGGGAAAACTTCTTACCAGAATAGCATCTCTATTTTAATTTTTCAGTTACTGAACTACAGAAAAATTAGAAACGTCTGAACTATAACACAAAACTGGCACAGGTGTGGCTAAACGTAAATCTCAATCACAAAAAAAAACACAAAACAAAACGATCTACTCACTTGCAGCTTTTCTTCCCATCCTCGGTAATCAAGCAGGTTCCTCGGCCGCTGCAATGGTCGCAGTTCTTGATTTCTCCTGTAAGAAGTCACCATACAGTTTTTTTATTATTATTATTATTATTATTATTATTATTATTATTAATTATTATTATTATTATTATTATTATTATTATGTCGTCCTTGTTGTTACAATGATCGAGAAGGGAGAGGAATTGCACGAGGTTGGCAAAGTCCCGTCTCGCGACCGGCGAGTTAAGATAAGTGTGCGCACCTGAGCACGCGCGTCCAGGTCGTTGAAGATCCAGGTCTTCGAAGCCGCTCTTGCAGTAGCAGCTGTACGTCCCCGGCAGGTTGACGCACACGGAGTACCTGCCGCAGTCGTTGGCATCCAGATCTCCGCACTCGTCGTAGTCTACAAAAAAAAATCGATTGTCATGTGTTCAGTGATTTATTTGATTTTATTCGCTGTAACACCCTCGTTCATCAAAAAGCAAAATAAGGGAAACAACAAATGAGAACGAAAAACAACAAACGAGAATTGGGTATTGCCCCCAAGGGCAATGCCTTGTAAGTCTAATAGGTACACGGTTTCAATTCAAATTAGTTAATTTACTGCATTGCCGCAGCACGTAAATGCACGGCTTCAGATCAAAATTTGATGTGTTTCATTCTCTTTTTTTTTCTCGTTGTGGGCATGTTGTTGAACAAAAAGCGTTAAATGTTTACCGGTTTGACAAGACTGTGATTCAGTAAGCCAGTAAGCTAACATATTTTATTTTTAAAACCTCAGAAACAGCAGGCGACAAAAGGTTTCGAACAGTGTCAGTCATCGCACACTGACCTTGCAATGTTTCGTCGTTTTTTTTTTATAATATTCAAAATTAAGTATTTTTTTTTAAAACAGAAGTTGTTCCCAGGCTTATTTTTTGTGAGTAGTTGAATAATATAAAAGCGCCAAAAATGACAGGGACAAAGAAGAGCGGCTACAACACTGGGCGCAATTCTTCTTTGTCCCTGTCATTTATGGCGCTTTTATATACGCCTTGTGTTGTAACTTGTATCCAATCTTTATTGCCCCTGTCGTTTTTTGCACTTTTATATATTTGACTATAAACAAACTTGCCCAACTTTCCGCTTTAGTGGGAGTAGGGGGCAGGTTATTTCGCTCTTTCTCGATTAACTGTTTTAATTTGAACGTCATCATCATATAACAGTCACTGAAGGGGGAAGCGAGAAAGGGCTGACATTTATTTATAACACCTAATAAATTAACGGGATATATATTGTCGTTTATTCCTTTCGTTTACGAATAAAACATTATTAAAATACGGGATCGTATGAAGCATCAGTTCTTCTCCAGAAAGATTTAAAAAAGGGGCAACTGACCTTGAACCGCTGCCACAGCATTGGGACTCACAATGAGCGGACTCTGGCCTATGCTGTAGTTGGACTGGCGCAGAGAGCGACTGAGCTGTTCCTTGATGACTTCCGGAGTGATGCTATCGGACTTGGCCATCGACACCGTGAAGTTGAGCACAATTCCTTCGGGAGAGCTGTCAGCCGTGTCCAAGTCGTCACCGTCTGAGATGCTGTTCAAGTTCGACGACACGAACTGGTTCTGAACCTCGGATTTTCTGTATGCATCCGTCATCTGCAGAAAAGAAAAAAAAAACGGCGCAGCACACGGGGTAAGAAATTAGCTTCGGCTTTGACATTTCATAATCAGCTGAGGCGAAAAAGTTACGTAGATTGTCGAAGTGACTGAACCATCGGAAACTAGCCAGTGGCTGGAGGAATGACAATAGACCCTTTTTAGAACTGGGCGCACTCCAGAGGCTGCTCCGAGGCCACTCGTATATTTTGGGCACGCATTTTGAGCACGCATTGCACACGAACGTTGCGTCAGCGTTCGGTGCCTACTAGTGTGCAAATATATTCAACACGAGTGTAGAAACGTGTTGAATCACGTTTCTGCACTCGTCCCAGCGTGAACTTGGATCCAATCACACGCTTCGTGTAGAAAACGATGCCCAAAATATGGCGGCCGCCAGCGTTCCTTGGTGGACCCTTAAACAGGGTCTATTAGAGGAGGAAATGATACTTACTCCTTTCTTTGCTGCATCTGCGATTTCCTGGTATTCAGTGGACAGGCTGTTGGAAAACTCGGTGCGGTACGACACTGCCGACTCTCCCATCTTGACAACGCGAAGAAGGACGACGTAGGTTTCGATTTCTGCAAGGGTGTAAGCAGGTAGAGTTAGCTCGTGACATTCCTCGTGATTTTAAAGGGACCTATATGTTTTACTGGAAAGTCACGCTGCGACTAAGCCGTGTAGATCATTTTCTCAAGTGATTTTTGTACCCGCTACAAAAGTACCCGCAGTGGCAGTATTGACTGAAAGTCTTCAAGTTGTAAGTATCGTACTGCTAAGTTAAGTGGCAGTCGTCTATATGAACGCTTTTAATGTTTGATGGTTATACATTTGGAAGGCGGTCAGATTTACGCAACAAATCTTTACAGCCCTTTGAACGTCTTTATAGAACGTTTATTTCCTTAAGGCATAAACGTGTTAGGATGAAAGAACAATAAATACTGCGTTTACATTAAATTGCTTAATTTATATATTAAATTCATACAAGAGCCTGCTGTTCTTTCTAAAGTAGCTGCATTCGTCACAGAGATAAACTTATGTTACTTTGTGATTCGTACGCATACCTTTAGTATTATTTCATTTTTGTCTGAACTAACGTCGTTAGTTCAGACAAAACGGTAAATAATAACGGTAAATATCAAAACGATTAAATTTGTCTTACCTTCGTGACTCAAAGGCAGGACGGCATTATTTCACAAGAGGTCAAAACGCTTCAGTTGACTTCTCACCAAAGCCGTATTCGCACAAAGAAGAAAGCAGAAATACTTGCCTGTGCAGGTGTTATTGCCTTCCTGCTTTCCATATCCCGGCTTGCAGTGGCAGGCCCATGTACCATCCTGTAGTTCTCTGCAAACCTCCTTGTTTTTGACGTTGCACCCAGGTAGGCACACTGGTGGATAACCATCGACAGGAGTCACCCTTCCAGGCTTCGCTTTAACCGGTGGAGCCCGAGTCGGTTTCTTTGTTGTCGTCGTGGTGGTTGGTGGTTTTGGGAATGGAATTTTGAACTTAGGGCCAGAGGGCATTGGTTTCGTGCTTGCCGTGTCAGGCGTTCTTGAAGGTGCTCTGAACGCTATCACGGGTCGCTTTCCAAGGGTCGGATGCGGAGGCCTTGGAGTCGTCGGTCGCCGATGCGGCGGTCGGAGCGTTGGGGCCTTGCTGTCTGCAGATTCTGGTGTCCTCGCCTTGGCTTCAGGACTGCTCGTAACCACGTGCACCGAAGTCGTGGCTGGATAGTCAAACGACGATGATCGAGTGGGTTCAGGCCGTTCCGTTGGAATGACCAACGTGCGAACCACGGTGGTTGTGATCGAATTGAAAATGAGCGTAGTGGTCGTGACCGTTGTTGTCGCTTCAGTTGGCAGCGGTGTTGTCATCCTGCCTTCTACAGTCTCTGTGGCCTCTGGGAGGGTTCCGAGAATAGTGCGGCTTCCAATAATTGTAGAAACAAACGTCCTAGGAGCGATAGTCGTTGTAAAGACTGACGTGATAGTGAGGGGGCTGTCTCGTGTGTAGTATACCTTTGTTGTCGTAAGCGTGAGCGTTCGGGTGACAGACTCAACGCTTGTGACGTACTGTGTGACGGTAGAGACGCTCGTCGATACCGGTGGAAGAATCGGCGCCCGGTCACCATCCAGCTGGAAGAATATAGTTGTTGCTCCACTGACAGATTTAGCGCCACCAGGAGCGAATTCAGATGAATTAGGTGAATCAACAGAACTCTTGCTTTCCAGGTCTGGGAGAATTGGTGTGAAACTGTCACCGAAGATTGTTGTTGCTCCTGTAATCTGTAATTCGCTGGGAATTGACGACTGCAAAGGTGCGTCAGGGAAGAAAATGGTTTGAACTCCAACGAACTTTGAAAACTCCTTAGGGTCAGATATCGTGATGTCACCCTTATGATCTTCCGCCCTTTGGGTTAGTTCTGAAAATTTGTCGAAATCACCGAAGAAGATTGTTTTGTCTCCTGTAATAACTTCAGTACTTGAGTCGAGGGCTGGAGTTGGGCTGTCCGACGAGGAGGACGATGAATGGCTTTTTTGAACGCTTCCAACTAGATGAACAGTAGCATCCTTGTCCGCTCTTTCTGGCATAGAATCTTCAACATCTGGCGCATCGTCGTCGTAGTGAGACTCAGTCGGCCCCAAGAATATGGTTTCGACGCCAGTAATAATATCGGTGTGAACATCGTCACTGTATACCGGGTATTCGCTGCTATGCATGAAAGTAAAAAGACTCTCGCTGTAAACTCCATCTGTCTCCGGATGTCTCGCTTGAGTGCTCTCAACTCTCGTAGCCTTCTTTCTTCCGGAAGAGTCAGAAGCAATAGCTCCAACGGGTATATAAACAGGTTCTTCAATATTGCTCACTGTAACTCCGTCAGTAGGCGGAAGTGGGGAATCGTCCTTGACTTGGCTCGGATGGAGATCACCAGAGTTATCTGTTTCGTTTCGTTTTCCGTTTGACAACAAATGAACAATTCCCTTAATAGCCTCTCCAATGTTTCCACCCAGGTTCGCGTTACCTCCGAGAACATCGGCCAGATCTATGATGGATCCCGGTTTAATTGGTTTCGACGGGAAACCAATGCCAAGACCTCCGCCCGCGCCGCCATCACCAAGAGGTGGAAGAGGTGCTTGTTGAACAGTAGGATCTCTGTTGGAATAATATCCGCAGAAGCGGGTGCGGCAGCTTTGCTTGGAGAAACGTCGGAAGTTCTGGACGTGAAAGTCGCTTCGGTCAGCCTTGTAAGGATACCGTCTGTGCCGGTGACGACGAACAATGTAACATTTGGCGATAACGTCGTAGTTTCATTGTCGTGACCGATGTATCTGGTACTGCTATCCAACACCGTGGTTGATGTAACTGGTGACGAAGAAAGCAGGAGAGTGTCAAAGGTACTTTTGACGGTGCTTGATTCTGTGGCTGAATCGGGCGGAACGAAAACAGGAGAGAGAACTTCCGAAACCGTATTGAGAGAAAAGAGTGACGACGAGCTGAAGGCGTCCACTTCATCGTCGTCATCTTGACCGCCAGGAATATCAGTAAAGAAGATTACTGTCGAGCCATCTATAACGGTTGTCGATACTCCCAAAAGCGGTTTCGTACTTTCCTCTTCGATGAATCCAGAATGTAAGGTTGTAAAGCTTGGTGTCGAAGACGAGGGTCTTAAAGACGCAGTGGGAATAGAATAGGAGCTCTTCAGTTCTGTCGACCCAAATAGTGTCACAGAGCTAAAGGAGGACGTTGAGCTTTTGGGAGCCAGCTGACTGGAGACAGGCTTAAACGTGCTTACTCTCTCGGGCTTCTTTGAAGAGGATGGTTGAACTTTGCTCGTAACCTTCACAGCAGTCTCCTTTTTCGGAGGCTTGTGAAGAGACGAAGTTACAATGTTCACTTCAGGGACGAAGCTTGTCGTCGACGATGGTGTTATTGTTGTAGAAACCAGTTGAGTTATCACTTCCTCTGAAGAGGACACAATTGTCTCCGACTCCTTGACAAGGGTTGTGAAGTAGGTGTAAGTCGTGAAGTGTGTCAGCACAGTGGGAGTTACCTTGGCCCTCGTGGATGTTGTGGAGGGTTTGGATCCGATTCGTGTCGTCACAATCTGAGGTACCACTTGCTCGCTTGAAATTACAATCTTATCTTGGCCGCCGAACAACGTAGTGTAGAACGTGTACGTCGTGTACGTCGTTCCAGTTGTGTACAACTTAGTGTCATACGGTGGAGTTGTCACAGTAGGTCGGTAATATGTTGGAGTTGACGATCGTGTAGTTGTAGGCGCTATGCTCGATGAGGATGTGCTGGTCGAAGTAGTTGTCTGAATTCTTGAAGGAGGTGGCAACCTTGTGGATGACGTCAGCGAAGCTCGTGGTACGAACAACGTAACGTGCGAGGTCACGACATTTTCTCGGCTTGCCACAATTGAACTTGAATCAGTGAAGAAAGTTGTAAAGTAAGTATAAGTTGTGTAGTATGTTCTGATGGACGGAACCAAGTCTGCTGGTGTAGCAGAGTATGAAGGCAACACAAGCGTTGGAGTACTCGTTCTCGTGGGGGCAATAGAGGAGGCGATCGGGGTTCCATATGGTCTTGAATAAACAGATGGGCGCGAACCCACTCTTTCCGTAACAACGGTTGTTCCAATTTCTTCAATAGACGATAGAATCGTTTCTTTTCCTCTAAAGAAGGTAACGTATTGAGTTTGTGTTGTTAAGTAGGTTCTGGTGCTGAACTCAGGTACCGTAACCGTAGGGGAAAGCAAATACGAGTGCGAAATCACAGGAGTAGCCAGTCCATGAGGAACTGTCAGCGTAACAATATCCGACAAAATTTCTTCAATAGAGGTGACAATAGTGCTCGTTCCCTGGAAGAAAGTGATAAAGTTCGTTTGGGTCGAATACAAAGTGCTGAGCAGCGTTGTTACTGACGGCTGCAACTGGTGGTTTTGTAGCTGATGGAGATGCTGCTGCTGCTGGTAATGACTTTGTATCTGTTGCTGTTGCTCAAGCTGTTGTTGCTGTTGCTGCTGCTGTTGTTGGTGGTGGTGCTGTTGTTGCAGTTGATATTGCTGCTGCTGCTGCTGCAGCTGCTGCTGCTGTTGCTGCTGTTGATGTTGCTGTCTGATTCGCTCTTGCTCCTCTTGGTACTGCTGCTGGGGATGCACCAGGACAGGAGTCGATAGCAGGTGTACGGAGGATGGCATTATCGTTCTTGTGATAGTGAACGACTCCGTGATTGTGAACACTTGCGACTGGACTTCCTCGAACGGAGTGACCACAGAGCTTGAGCCGTTGAAAAGGGTGGCATAGAACGTGAACGTGTTATATGACGTGCTCGTGACCACACGTTCGCTAGTTTCCAGATAAGTCTGGGCTTGCTTCAACTCCGGCATATGAGGAGTTGCTGTCGGCTGAATATTTTGTGTGACCGGGATTGTAACCGTGTTCGAGATCACTTGTTCCGAGCTAGAGATCGAAGAGGAATCATCCGTGAAGAATGTTGTGAAATAGGTGTACGTCGTGAAAAGCGTCTTGGTGCTGTAAGACACTGAATAAGGCTGAGGAGAGACGTTTTGTCCGTCGAAATGTTCTTTCATGAGCACAGCGTCGAGCAGGAGCGTTGGCTGCAAGGTGTATGGTGTCGCTTGGTGAGAAAACAACTGCGTTGAGGCGACAAAGTCACCACCACTGGCAACAATGAGCGTTACGCCGTCCGATATTCTGGTAGACAGGCCAGGCCGATGTTGGTAGTGGGAAGCAAAAGCTCAAGCGATGATTGGTGCTTCGGTGCAGCTCCTGCAAAGTGTATACGTGAAAAGTATATACCGATTATACATTTATGTCAAAACGTAGGAGCTGACGTAAATGTGTATCCTTGATGAAGGTAACAACAGGACATCGTTATCGTAATAACATATTCATGGCAGTAGTGACCTTATACTTCATACTCCACAGCGTGCGTCATCAAAAACTGTGCTGTTTAGTTTATACAAATGGAGTTAATCTCAGAATTGGGGCTCAGTTTGCTCGATGCTCAATACACAAAGTATTAGTAGTATTGTGGCGGTCAGAATTGGAACCCCAATTATTAGGGCTGGGAAATTGATCGATTAAGCTACAGATTCATTGATTAATGCTTTAATCGCGATTAATTTTTATCGGTTATTCGGTAATATTTTAACGGACCAAAATAAAATAAAAAAGTAAACAGTTTCACCACGCAGACGTGGACGAGAACACCTGTATGAAGGGCAAATTTTAGGTCAAAATGTAGCCTAACGTCAACTGTAGGGGCAAGATTTGTAAATCCCGAGAACTGCAGAATGTTACACGTGGGCCGGTCACTTCAACGCCGCTCGAGTGTCCGTTTAGCTCGCTCTTGCCGGATAATATAAACGAACCTCTTGCCGGATAATAAAGTGTCCGTTTAGCTTGCTCTTGCCGGATAATAAAACGAACGAAAGTAACAATATGCGAGTGCGAGTGCCTCTGAACTGTTCTTAACGACAAATCAAGGTTGATTCATAATAAAAATTGCATATTCCGCTTTTTACCTCCTAATCAGCAAATGCAAAAACAGAAAACGAATATTACTTTTGACTTTTTAAAAACATTATGCATGGAAATTAACGAAACCGATCAATCGATTAATTAATCGATTAAAGGGTGGCGATTAATCGATTAAAATGGTAAATCAACGCCCAGCCCTACCAATTATTGACTGCCGAAATTAATGTGATAAATCATTATAAGTATATGCTACGCACTTCGTTAAGGGAAGTTTAAAGGGTTATGTGTTTCACTAAAGAATTGGATCTAGTCGTTAAAGTACGCTTCTCAGTGATCAGTGGGGCATTTTCATTGTTAAAAAAGTTATGCTTGGGAGCAGCGCATAGTTTAGTAAGAATTATAGCTTTCGAAGACAGATGACAACAATATTCAATGCTATTACATAATTACTATCTCGTTCCTGAAGAATATTTTGTTTGTTCGTACTTATTTTAGAGTAGGCCGGATAGATGTTCGCCCGGAGTCGCAACACTACGTCAGCCGCACGCGCATGGGTGCGTGCCCGAAATGCACGCCTGACGTGATCACTGGATTGTGACAATCCCTAAAAGGGACGTGGCTCTAACATGCCAATATGCCCACCACTGTCGAGACGGATATGCTTCCGGACTCACAGGTGCTAAGTGCGGCTATACGCGGTCTCGTATTACATAATAAGGGTTGATATAGAAGCAGAGAATTAGGGATGATGGAGAGGCTCCATCCCAAAACACCTGCGTTGAATCGCAACTAACGTCTCAAATAGAAAGTAAAGAAACTAGAAAATACAACTCACTATGGCAGTTCGCCTGAACTGCCATCGTTCAGGCGATTTATGACAGATCGTCCTTTGCGTCACAGGACGACCTCAAAGAGAGAAAAAAAGTCCCATTGTCGGATATTTGTGGTAGCTTTAAGAACAGGAAATTGCCTCAAGAAATAAGGCACTAAATGCTGGCGGGCACAGCACTCATCTAAACCTAATATATATATCCCAATCTATCTCGGTTGAATAGTGGTTTTCTTTGTTTTTTGCAGTTTTTGCTTTCTTAATTAAAATAATCCTAAATTTCGAGTCAGTGCTAGTGTGTCCCGTTTGTGTTGCTTCTTCTCTGTTTTTGTGCACTGGTATCCATAGTCAACATGCAACTAATAGCTCAACTTTCCGCGTTACCGTGTTATTTATTTCCAGTCTTCCATGTTGAACCATGTTTACTTTTATGTGCTTTTTTTGTTTCTTAAAACGCCGACTGCAATTTCTGCTCCTTCAGGTTGGGCGTAATGTAAAGTAAATAACTCTACACAAGCCATAAACACCGAGTAAACATTATTGCATTTCTTATACTAATTTTAATTAATTAAAGTGTCCACTCACCTCGTCCAATAAGTTGAGCGCTGTAGTCCAAGTAGTCGTCTGGATAACGCGATGCAGGAATATCTTCTAGAACATGGCTTGCTGCTACAATTGTAATAAAAAAATCAAGTCAGTTGTGTCAAATTTAACAGATAAAAATAAAGATATCGGTTTGATCGGAGTTCAACTTACCAACAGTTTCCGTGACGATCCTAGAGTTGGTCTCCCGAACCGTGGTGAACAGAGTCTGGTCTCCCAGGGTGTACGGAACAGTGTAGGTCGTTGTAGTAAAATACGTCAACATCACAGTCTCCGAAGGCTCAATCAAGTCCGGTGATCGCCCTCCAAACGTTGGGGTTATTGTTACTGTCAGAGGCGTAGAAGCCGTGATCACCACTTCCCTGTAGCTTGTTTGTAACCCGAAGATAACAGGAACCGATGTTGTAGTGGTGAACGTCTCGTAGATAATGCTCACTGAGGGTGTGGCTCGTATAAGGTCCGTTGATTTTACCCTTTTGCTGACCTTGACAGTGAATGGGTTCTTGGTAGGCCTTGCGACTCCCGCGGCATTGGTTCGGGTGACAACGTAAAAACGAGGCTTTGTAGTAATCTCAAAGCGTGAAGGCCTCACAAAACGAGTGTTCACCGAGTTCGTTCTCGCAAGCTTGTCCCCTGGAGTTGGTCTTCTGAGCGTTACCTTGAGCCTTTTTCTTCCTTTGTGGTGTTCTTCATCCTCTGGAGTGGTCGGAGCCTCAAAGACAGAGGAGAGCAAATGTTCCTCCAGTGTCACATCAACGATGGGACTCGGCGAAGTTAGGCCTTCTGTCGTATCAATGTCGTAGTCATGTGTCGTTTCTTCTGGAGATATTGTGACAGGGTCTTCCTCGGGTTGTCGTATAACAGGCTTGATTCTAACCCTTACCCCAGGTGCCGCTTGAAACACTCCAGACTTGAGCCCTCCTATCGGCTTGTTAACACGTGATGAAATAATTCTCACCTTCGCCCTTGGAGCATCTGTTGTTTCATCGACAGGAAACAGGATAACCGGAGTGGCATGAACGCTTGTAGTATGTTGCGGATCATCATGAGCTATCGAGTAAGAAGGCTGAAGAGCATCTTCTAAGAGGGACGAACGCTCCTGATTCGAAATGAATTCTATCTTGTTATCCACTGCCTCTGTTGCGTGACTTGGAAACACCGAGGCTGTTGGGACGATGGGTTCATTGAACTCTCCGATTACTGCATCTTTTACACCGTCAAATTTAATAACCGTTCGCATTCCGATGTTAACCTCTGTCGTTGTGCCGTCGATGTCTCGTGATCCTAGGTGCACAGTTGTTACGTCAAGCCCCAGCGGTAGCAGCCCATTCCTGATCCTCGTATTCTTAATCGGAGGTAAGAACTCGTTCTCGCCAGGAATTATACTAGAAGAAATCTCGGATCGAACGGAGCTTTTTGTTTCCAGGCCATCAAAAAGTGTGTAGTAATAAGTATAGAGCGTGTAGATCGTTTTGGGCAAACGTGCTAGGTCAGTCAATTGAACTGTTCCCGAATTAAATTCAGGTGCTTTTTGATATGGCGATTGCAGAGGTTCTGCCTCAAACACAGAAGACGAGGCGGTCGGGAATGTGAGATCCGGAGTCACGGTGGGTGTTGGGTGAATTCCCCTAAAGATGTCACTGTTGAAGATTTGGAGCCGTGACTCTAGGTTCACTATAGTTGTTGCAGCACCTTTTGTCCTGGATCCCAAGTGTACCATTGAAACTCCGTCAAGAGCCGTTGTAAATCCACCATGATTTTGAATCACGTTCACAATATTCGAATTTAAAGTTTCTGTGACTACAGACGAAAGCACTGCTTCTCTGCTGTTGTAGACAGTGTCGGTGCCATGGAGAAACGTGGTAAGGTAAGTGAACGTGGTGTAATAAGTTAATGGAACGGTCGCACCGATCTCGAATGACAAGCTTGGGCTGGAGCTCTCTGCAACCTGAGGAGACGTCACCACCCCTTCCTTGTTGTGTGACGCAACATCAATGTTTTGAGCTACCAAATCTTCATTTCCGTTAGTTACGGGACCACGAGCTTGCAAACTATTCACAGATGGTCTTCGGTTTAGGACGACTTTCCTTCTTTGTCCATTCTTTGCTTCTCCTGGCTTTTTAACTCGAATTATTCTCTTAAATTGGTGAGGATTCGGCGTAACCTCATCTGCTGAGGGCAAACGTTTTACGTCCTTCTCTTCGTGCGGCGGGTCGGGTTGATAGTCGGGTGAATATGGTGCAGGAGGGTCTGGAGTTTTAGACACAAGTTCCAAAAATTCCCGAGAAGCCGTTGCTGCACCCAAGAGCCGATTGAACTCTCCTGATGCTGCTGAAACAAACACGTGTGTTGGTTCGACGCTCACTGACGTTAATTGAAAGACGGGAGTTGAGGTGATTGGTCTCGTTTTGCGCACAAGCGACGTCCTTCTTTCGCCAATATGCTTCGAGTTGGTAGGACGAACTCTCCTAAACACTGTACGACGAGAGCCACGAGCTGGAACCACTGATGACTGGTGAGGGTCTTCTGAGTGTGCTTCATTTTTGCTTGGTACTGCCGGTGGAAGATTATCTGCGGTAGGCACGAAGTTCTGCACAGGCTGAATAGGGGTAAACTGATCTTGCTGGTTCGAAAGGTGAGGAGAAAATTGCACATGTTGGCCAAATGATTGTGGCTGGTTAACAGGCTGTGAAAACTGGAAGGGAACATTTGGACTATACCCTTGATACGACTGTTGGTTCAGACCCGGAGCATAAGGGTCATAATTTGATCCCTGATGCACGTCAGCCTGTTGCGACACCTGCTGCGGAACGCGAAGGATTTCCTGCTGTGGCTGTTGCACTACTGGTACTACATTCTGATGCGGAACAAATTGGTTATACGAGCCATAGTCTTGATTGAATGGAGATTCCGCCTGCGGTCGGTAGTCCTCATATCTTGTTGGTTCACCTGTCAGGGAGAACGTTCGTGTTACCGTGACGCGTCGTACTTTCTTTGAACCATCACCAAGGAATCCTTCACCGTGAGGGGCAGGCCTCAGAACTTTGATACGCCGGACCTTTCCTTTGGGAAGTTTGGAGGTCTCCAGTCCCGAAAGCGTCACCGCATCCGCCGAGATTTGGTGAGTCAGTTCAGTAGTCACGGGTTCAGAAAGGCTAGTTTCCCCAACCGGTACCGAGGAGAGAGAATGTCCGTCACCCACGAAAGAAGATGAGATTAAATTGTCCAAAGAAACAGAAGGAGAAGGGTCAAGGTTATAGGAGGAGAGATAGGCGACAGATGTTTCATGAAGGTTACCTGGACTGAAGGCTTGAGGTTCCTCGCCGAGGTGAAGGCCACCGTTGTGTTCTTGAGGCGGGTTTAGGTCCACATGATCTGGAACTACATGCGGCGGCCTTCTTCGAATAAAGCCTCCATGTGGACCTCGAAATCCGTTGAAGCTAGGTGAGGATCCGTCGATTATTGCCCTGTTTCGTTGCACTGGTCTTCGAAGGATTCGTCCTCTTCGAACTCCGTGGCGTGCACCATCAAGGGCGTCATTGTGATGTCCTCCATCTGAAAACTCAAAATCGGGGCTTGAGGACCCCGAGTTGTCAACTAGAGCTTCAGGTGTCGGAAGGGCTAATGCTTCAACGGGTGTCGCACGAACGCGTCCTCTTAATCTGGTGAAGTCTCGAACAGGCCTGACTTCTTCGTCTCGTTCTTCTGGAAACTGTTGCAACTTTCTAGACACAAACTTGGCGCCGATGCCGTACTTGTTGTCAGTGCCGACTTCGACGCTTGAAGGTGCTTTATGATTTTTCTTCCATTTCTTAGAAATGCCCTTGGGGTGCTTCGGAATTATGGGAACTTCAGTTGCCGGCTGTTCATAGACTTCCGTCAGTGGTCCCATGGAGATGGTAGTGACCGCGTCGGCTTCTGAGGCTGCTTTGGAAACGGCGTTGTCCAAGGTGCTGGTTGACTCCGAGTTGGGGGACGAGTTCTCGACGGAGCTTTCAACCCCAGAGCTGAAAAGGCGGACTTCCTCTGGACGTTCGTCCTGTCCCAGAGCGTCTAGTCTGGACCCGTCGATGGGGAATCCTAAGAACGCTGTGGAAGCCAAAGTAGCAAATTGAGAAGCCCGGTCTGGCACGCTTCTCGCTACTTTAGTGTGAAAGAATGGCTGCTGATAAAATGGAACAGTGACAGTTGTGACAACAGGAATGACGTCTCCCTGGTCCCCAGTGACATACAACGTGAGTAAAGTGGTTATCTGAGGCACCGCAAAATATGGCTGCGGTATGTAAGGGGCCGCTGTCGGGACTTGGGGAACAGGGACGGACGCTGTCTTCGTGATGGTTGATTCGGAAAATTTTGTTGTTTTTATAGTACTAAGCAACGTCCTTCCACGAAGAACAATGGGCAACACTGTAGACGTGACAATAGTTTCCGTTGTTACGTAGGAAGAGGTGAGTAGGCTAAAATCTTGGTTAGGGATCTGGGGGTAAAGGGGACCGGATAGGCAGGAGGAGCAGTAGCCGGTGTGGTCGGAATCACATCAGGGGTTATGGTACTGAACACTGTCGTAAGCTGGGTTAAGACTGTGGTCTCAGTTATCGTGTCAGTACGGGTACTGAACCCTACTTTTATGGGAAGTATCCTAAATTGTTGCAGGTCGGTGGTGGTTATAA
The DNA here is from genome assembly GCA_037355805.1 of Ixodes ricinus. Classification (NCBI taxonomy): domain Eukaryota; kingdom Metazoa; phylum Arthropoda; class Arachnida; order Ixodida; family Ixodidae; genus Ixodes; species Ixodes ricinus. Next base: position 147,061 of record JAZHYW010053228.1, on the reverse strand, counting down.
GCACTTCTGTGACGGTCCTGAACAGCCCATTTGAGTCAGTCTTTGAGGAAAGGAACGTTTTTGTGTTGCCATCGTCGTCCACCACGGTGGAATATGCGGTTGGAAGAATGACACTCGAGGCGAACGCGGTCGTTGTCAGCGTCGCGTAAGATGTCTTGAACCCGTGATATATAGGAAGAGTCTTGACAGTCGTGATGACGGAGGTTACGGTTACGGCTGGTTTTGTTGATCCATGACCTTTCGACGTCAGAGATGTCCTCCTTGCTCTTGGGTTATAAGACGATCGTCTCCTGTTGCCTCGTAGCCTTGCAAAGGGTAGGTTTGGCGACTCCTCCACATCTTTGCCTACAGTATTGAACGATGACTTCAAGTTTGGAGCTCGCCCTCTGTTTCGGTTGCGGCGACCTTTAGCAAGGGGATTCAGCCTTCCTCGAAGTCTTCCGTTGGAATGAGTTTCCTCATTCGAATCGTTATCCTCCTGGTGTGTAGGTCCCACCCTTGTTGGTTGTCTTCCTCCAAGGCCTCTTGTCCTGCCATTGGTAGGCAGCCTTGCCGTTGGCTTGATATTGAGCCGTCCTCTTCCAGGGTGCGCGCTCCGTCGTGTAATCTTCCTCCTCTTCATCATAATCAGAGTATTCATCTTCTGCCTTTGCTCTGTTCGGAGAAATTCCATGGGTTTTATCGTTCGAAGGTCGCGTTCTTGTAAATGGCGTCGGCCTTCCACCCACTTTTCCAGAAAGTGGTCTCGCAGACCCTCTTCTGCGTCCCAAGTGCAGCTGTGGCGTCGCTGCAGAACTGTGAACCGCTTCTTCGGCTTCTATATCATCATCGTCATGCTTCGCTTCTTTCACTGGGCGGCGTCCATTTATTCTTTGTCGAACCTGGGGTCTGCGAAGCTGAAGTGTGAATGATGGCTTGCTCGCCGTCCTGGATGGTACGCCGAAAGCACCTCTGTCCCTCCTGAAGGGTCGAATATTAATTCCTGCTGCAGCAGAATGAGGTCTTGCGTCGTCGGCCCTGCTAGCTTGAGACTTTGCTCTCGACCCGTGTTCGTAATCGTCTTCATGATAGATGTCGAACTCATCATCCTCCCCTTGGTGCTTGATCTGGTGCGTGGTTTGAGGCTGCCGAGGTCCCCTGGTATATCCAGCTCTTGTTGGACGATGGCGCTTCGTAGGACGCGGCTTGGGCTCTTCTGGCTGAACAGACTTCTCGTCGTATTCATTGTAGTCCTCGTCCTCCTCGTCCAGAAATTCGTTTCCCCGTAGTCGTCGCCGTCTTCATCCTGGAGGTCGCTGGAGACTGCCAGTGTAGATCGGTGCGGGGCATGTGGCCTTCTCGTTGGGAAGACAGGTCTAAAACGTACGGTGCTGTGTTCTCTCAGTTCCGATGAGTCTTTTTCAAAAATCTCGTTCGTCTGAGTTGAGTCAACAGTGATGCTTGAGATAAACGTCGTTTCCGGTTCCTGTGTTTTCTCTTCTTTAATTTCGATTGTGATAATGGGTGTTGGTATCACAATGGATTCTTTTATGGTTTCAGAACTCATAGACGAGAATAAGGTTATTTCCTCAAAAGAAGGAACTACTGACTTATCATTTAACGATTTTTCAACGTTAAGCGTTGTAGTAAGTCCCTATTTCGTCTAATATATTTTCTGTCGTGGTGTCGAGCTCCACAAAATTTATTTTGGTTTGGATGAGATGAAGCTGGATTCAGTGATAGTTTCAAATGGAACGGCAGTAGCTGGTGGTATTCTAGAAGAAATTGGAAGTGTTGACCGCTCTGTAAAGGCCGAAATAGTTGTGAAACTGCTGGCTATCCTTGAAACAGTCGGCGTCGAATCCACGGTACTAAAAGTTGGTGTTGTGAAGATTCGAGTGTCACTAGTAGACTTCGCTGCTTGAAGCAGAGAAAAGAATACGGTGCTGGAGATATCTGTTGAGTCAGTCTCCTTGGAACTAGGCTGAGGTAATACGTTCGTGGTTGTCCTGGCAATGTGAGCGTAAAAACCGTTGATAAATGTTCCATACACGTCAGTTGAGTATTCCGTAACCAGGCCATTCCCGACAGCCGTTCGAACTGAGCGTGAAACTAGGCCTGTTTTGAGTGCTTCTGCCGTTGACGTGGAGGTTATCTTTTGTTCCAGTACCCTTGACGTGCTCCTTGCCACGTGAGCGTAGAAGCCATTGATGTAGGTCCCGTAAACGTTGGTCGTGTGAAGCGTCGTGGCCCCGTTTTTAATCTCCGTGTTGATCTCACTCGAAATGTGAGTCTCCGAGTTTGCAGCTACAGCAGGAGCAGTCGTTGTTTGATGCGTGGATGACTGTAGGACTTGGGAAGACCTTCTGGCAATGTGTGCGTAAAAACCGTTGATGTAAGTGCCGTGTATCTCGGTTGTGTACAGAGTTGTAACTCCGTTTTGTACATCTGTACTAATAGTGGACGAAACAAGTCCAGTCTTTTGACTTTCTGGCTGCTGTGGCTTTCCCGATGTTGTAGAAGGGGCTATTATTCTTCGTGTCGATCTTCCAAACTGAGCGTACGCTTCGCCAATGTACGTGCCATACACTTCTGAAACGTGTAAAGTGGTGGTTCCCCCATGTACTTCACTGCTCAGGAAATTTGTCGACAAGAGTCCCGTTTTTTGAATAAATTCACGCGTAGATGTCTTCGTGCTTTGAACTCGTATAGTCTCGGTCCTGGTCGACGTCCTTGCAATTTGGGCATATAGATTTCCAACATTCGTTCCGTGAAGCTCAGTGGTGTAGTAGGTCACGACGTTACCATTCGTTACACTTTGCACTGTGGACGATATAATTCCCAGTAGCTTCGCTGGTGTCGATGAGAACGCAGTACTGGTTGTTCTGCTTGGAGAAGGTATCTCATTCGGCAGGGTGCGTGTTGTTGTGCGCGCAACCTGAGCATACAAGTCACCAACAAAGGTTCCGTAGATATTGGTGACTACTTCGGTGGAGCGTCCTCCGTTAACAATGGTGTTGGTCCTTGCTGACAACAATCCTGTGGTGTAACTCTTAGACTTGCTTGCTTGTCCTGATGAGTCGGAGCGGCTGGACGCCACATAAACTGGGCTATGAGTGGAAGATGCTTGTACAAACGTGGTCCTTGTCGGTTTGACAACTTCTGATACGGTAGAAGCCACATGCGCATAAAATCCATTTATTAAAGTTCCGTAGACTTGTGTCTTCCAGATTGTGGTGGTTGCGTCATGAATTTCAGTGTTGACTAGTGAAGACAGGAGGCCCGTTTTGTACTGCTGGTTCTCGGTTATACTCGAAGATGACTGGGTGCTTTGAGGCTTGATTACAGTAGACGTCGTCTGAGCGACATGGGCGTACATGCCTCGGATGTACGTTCCATAAATGTTTGTAGTATAGGCAGTCGTTGTTCTGTCGTGAATGACAGTATTTGAAAAGGAAGAAAGCAACCCTGTGGCGTGGGACAGCTGGGAAGCGCTTGTTGGGGTAACGGATTTTGTGAGGATGTCTTCTTTAGTCGAAGATTTTGCTGATTGTCCCAAGCCGTTTGGAGAATCTGAGAAGACACGAACCGCAGTCGAAACCACTTGAGCGTAAGCACCATTGATGAACGTTCCGTATACTTCGGTGGCGTACACAGTTGTCGCGCCATTTCGAATTGCTCTTGCTTCTACTGACTGGATGAGACCTGTCGGGTACTCTTTAGTCTTGTCTGCAGGACTTGGATTTGGGTCTGAACCAGCCGACCTCGGTACTAGTCCAAACTTGTGGCGGTGCGCTGATGCGAGCTCTTCATCTGTCACAATAAACTGATCTTCTAACGAGTGCTCATTTTCCGCGTGAGCGAAGGACAACAATTTTCTTGACGGAGGCCTTTGTGGGCGATGTATCATTGCAAGGTCTTCCTCCACTGAATACCTAAGAAAGTTGCTTTGAGCATCGCTGGGTACCGAGGTTTCTTTTTGTGGCCGTACCGTTACAGCTCTTGTAGGCAAGATGACGTTCGTGAAGACGTTAGTGATCGTCTCGAGTCGAGTAGAAATCGAAGGTTTTCCGTCACTGAGCACAGTCGTGAAGTAAGAGAAGGTGGTGTAGAACGTCTGCGGAGACGGCGTCGCCAGAAAGGAAGGCTCCACTTTCGCGGTTCTGCGTAGCGCTTCATAATCCTTCTCGTTCCGACCGGCTTGTCGGTAATAAACAGACGGTGTGAAAGCTACAGGAGAAGGCTGAGGAGGCTGAAGAGGCTGAGGAGGCAGTGATGGCTGCAGAGGCAGCAGAAAGACTCGTGTGTCGCGAAGAAAGACAGGAGAGGCCGCTGACTTTGGCAGAAATCGCTGCGGTGGGCGTCTGGAGCCCTTTACCGAGTTTGCGTTATGTCGCAAGTGCGCGAAAGTGGCCGGCGTGCCGTCCCTTAAGGGGCTTCTTGGGAACCTACCTGAAAAATCATGACAACCTCTGGTCAAGTGAGATTCGACTTGCTTTCTATATCAATTCAAGCATCAGCCTTTCCTTCCCGCGGTGCAGAGATATGAAGCATAAGCGCAATGCGGCAGAGGCTGGCATTGTAAGGCAAAGGTATATTACTCAGCAGTAGCGAGACACTGTCTCCAGTTAGGTGCCGTAAATATAAACTAAATATTAGTACTTAGAATATGTCTCTATAAACATAATACAAACAACCTGTATATGCTAAAATAAGCGTAGTTTAGAATTGGTTTATTTGCTCGAGAAAAGATCTGACGCCCTCAAATCGGATATTCCATGACCAAATTGTTTTAGCGCTGACCTTACATCAGAACGTGTTCGATAATTTATAGAGCACTCAAATATCACGTCAATATACATTAGAGAAAATAGCAGAAAGAAAGAATAGCACAAGCAAAATTCAATTGTCTCAGTTTCATTTATCAAGAAAGGCAAAACGTCAAGCAGTCTTTGAAATTAGTGCAAGCCAATTAGCGATCAACAAGGTAGTGACTAGTGCCACTTCAAGCTGCAAGCTGCAAGTGTGGACGAAAGCGTTTGTTAAGAGAAAGGAATGACTGAGGCACGAACGACTTTGAAGAGGCCTCCCTGAGAGCAGTGTATCTTGTACCGCATGTGGTTGCAAAGTTACTCTTAGCGGAGTTTCAGAGAGGTAAAGTGTGCACGCTGGCTCTGGCTCAAACTGAAGAAATCTGCCGAGTTGGTCAATACACGGCGAAAGTGCGCTGGGGAACAAGCGCATGCCCGCTGTTTCTTTTACCTCGCTAAGGCCAACACGCAGCCATGGGAGCCGGAAATATACGCATCTTCCGTCTTCGCCGTCTATCTTCCAGGAAATCGTGCGTGTGCACGCCTTTGCAAACTGCGTCCTCAGAAGAGCATAAGGGAAGGTCCCCAGACTGGTCGGGCGGTAGGGCATCCTGACCCACTCCAATGACAGTTCCCGAAGACACTTGATCGGCGTGCAAGGGACACGTATGTTGCTTGAAGTAAGGCGGATCCAGCGTGCAAGGACGAGGTCCAAGCTGCCTTCCAGCGTAGTTTGGAGAACGGTCGAGACGAAGTTCTACATGGTTCTCAAATTTATGTGCGTTGGGTTGTCCTTAAGTTTCACTCGAATTCCGCTAGATAGATGCAGCGTCCCATTGTTCTTCGTGTGACTTACAAGAACACATTGGGTTCTTTCTGCTTGCTATAGAAGGACCACTTTCGTTAGGCTCTTGTTCTTATATGGAAGCGTTAAGGGAAAGTAGCTAATGTTTGTCCAATATGTACACTGATCCAAATGTCAGCATGCACAACATTACGCACATTACGATTGCAAACACACACATGGGTTACAAGCAAAACAGTCAAGAACACGACGAACGAGACAAAAGACAGTATACAGTGCACGTACATAATTGTTAGCATTAGTAAAACATTAAGCGTCAAAGAGAGGCCTCCCCAAAATAGACACAAGAACAAAAATGAAACAGGCAACACTACAAAATACAAACAAGACACCATAACACATAAAACGCCATCGATTGAAAGTGCTGCGTGCGATTAGCCAAGCTACAGGAGAAGCGGCGGAGCGGGGCATTTTTAGGTTTTAGTGTTTTAGTGGATTAATCGAGAGGGATCATAAAACGGCGACGTTTACCGTGACTCAGCATCTTTCTGCCAGGCCGAGCTTGGGCAACGTCTACATCACGGGACAACCCTCTCTGGACTCGGGACACTTGCGAGCGGGGCATCACTTTGGCTTCCTCGTTGAGTTTGAGACCACCGAAGATCACGTCGCTCTTTTTCAACCCACTGCCCTCTTGTGATCGTCGACGACGACGCGCAGGCGACACGTTCTGCAGGACCGGAAGCTGCACTTGCTCAGTGTCTTGCGTTAACTGGACTTGGTCGTGCCGGAAGTCTTCCTTTGGTTGCAGAGGTGCAACGACGGCTCTAGTAGGCAGGACGAGTCCTGAAACTATGTCCGTGTACGTCTCATATCGTGTCTGAACCACTGGGCGACCGGCTTCAAGAATTGTAGTGAAGTACGTATATGTTGTGTAATAGGTCGTCGGCGTCGGTTGGATCTCGTGCGACGGAGCAACGGTTCGGGTTATAACGGTCTGTCGGTGTGGCTCGATGTACGGCCGAGTTTGAATTATTTGCTGATGACCAGCGGGACAAGTTCGACAGAGAGCCCCCAGAACTGTATTTGTTATGGTCTCTTTCCGAGTATTCACAATAGCAGTACCGTCGATGAACCTCGTTTTAAAGTAGGTATACGTTGTGTGGTAGGTCCTGTAAGGCCCACTCTGCGTAGGTCTCACTTGGTGCCCAAACTCCGGCGTCGCGTTTTCCGTGATGGTAACGGTTGCGACGTTGGTGATGGTTTCGTAGCGCGTGTTGACCACAGGCCGTCCGCTGAGGTAGCGCGTCGTGTAGTACGTGTACGTTGTGTATCCCGTGTGGTAAGGTTCTTGGCCATGCCTTGTCGGATAGATGGGTCTCTGCACATTAGTTGGTCGAATTCTGTCTCGTTCTGTCACGGTGACGGTAACGTAGTCAGTTACCGTTTCATAGCGTGTTGAAACAATGGGCTGCCCTCGAAGCAGTCTGGTTGTGAAGTACGTGTAGGTTGTGTAAACAGTGTCTCTCACAGCTGTTGGTTGGATGATGATAGGGCGATAAGTGTCTGTTGGTCGAACGCGATGCTCAAAAGGTTTATCTGCAACAGTTACGGTGACGTAGTTGGTGAGAGTTTCATATCTTGTCGAAACTGTGGGCCGACCTCTGACTATGCTTGTCGTAAAGTATGTGTAAGTTGTGTAAATGGTATCCAAAACTGTCGTTGGATAAATAGCGATGGGTCGGTGAATCTCAGTAGGCCTGATGCGTTGGTGGATTGGCTGTTCTGTAACAGTCACAGTGACGTAATTTGTTACTGTTTCGTATCGCGTGGAGGTGACAGGACGTCCTTCCAGCAGACGGGTAGTGAAGTAGGTGTATGTGGTGTACTGTGCATCATGCTTGCAATGACGACAGCCTGGGACGGCGAGTTGCGTTTGCGGGTTGTGTTCATACACTGTCTGTCCAGGCGTAACTGTGACATAGTTCGTGAGTGTAACATATCGGGTAGACGTGACTGGCCGGCCACGTTGGAACTCGGTGATGTAGTCGGTATGTGTAACGTAGACAGCCCTAACATCTGAGCTGCAGCGAATACATCCTTTTGCACCTCGATGGGAGGGATAGATGTTCACAGGCTCCGTTCCGTGAATTTCGTCATGGTAGATAGTTCTTGTTGGTCTAACGCGCTGGTCCGGATGCAGGATAGACGAAACAACATGAATGCTGCTGGATACAGCTGTGTTGCCGTCGGGCTTCAGGTAGGTTGTGAAGTACGTGTACGTCGTATAGTAGGTAACGGGTGTAGCGTAGATCTCAATGTCCTTGGCCTCGTCGGCTTCTAACTCCTCCTCTTGTGCGTCCCTCCTATTTCGGATGACGATCAGGGGTGCACCCAAAGCTGCCGTTCTCAAAAAAGTGGGCAGGGAAGGCGTTGACCTTGTTTTCAAAGCTTTAGGAGACTTCGTAGTAAATTTTGGTGTCGACGGTGTAGTTGTTGGCGATGGCGATGCAGCTGGCATTTTTGTTGTCTCAGATGTAGTTTCCGTTGTTGAGCCTGTCTCAGAACTGTGCGTTGGGGTCACGACGTTAGATACGACTTCTGTTCTGCTGGATAGAATTGTACTATCATCCTTGTAGAAAGTCGTGTAGTAAGTGTACGTCGTATAATGGGTCACTGGAACATTGTGTAACAACTTCCGAAAATCAAAGTCTGAGGGCAAAGATCCGAACAGCGCAGGAGTTTCGTTTGTTGACACAGCGGATGTTGGCTGAACTTCTTGGGACGAAGAAGTTGGCGACACTCCAGTTATTATGTCGTGGGGCGTCATCGTTACATAGTTGGTGACAACTTCCTCTCGGCTTGTCACTGTAGGTGTTCCTTCAGTTTCGAACGTTGTGAAATAGGTGTAAGTAGTGTAGTAAGTTCGCACAATCGTGCTGCTTTCTTCGTTACGAGACGTTTCGACATCATCAGGTGTGCCTGCAGTAGGCGAAATGAGATTTGTGACCGTTTCTTCTCGGCTTGACACAATGGGCTTACCATCATCATATAAAGTTGTGTAGTAGGTATAGGTGGTGTACATCATTTGCATTTTAGAAGACTTTGTCGGCGCAATACTTGGCACTGGTGTGATTACAACTGATGTGGCTGGCGTGTCTCCCGCTGTTTTCACAATGGCCGAGGTTCTTGAGATAAACGATACTCGCGGAGTGCCGTCCCGGTATACAGTCACAGGAGACAATATGGTCGTGTAACTTGTAATAAGTTCTACAGGTGGCGTGGACGAGGAAAAGTCTGTCTTGGGATATTTGGTCACAACGTTGGTCTTCACACTTTCTCTGCTCTTCACTGATTTTGTGCCTCCACGATTCACGGTTGTGAAATATGTGTACGTCGTGTAGTAAGTGGAAACCACCGGGGTTGTTATTAACTCCGTCTCAGTTGCTGCTGACATGGTCTTCACCTTGGAAACAACCTGCGTTCTATTGCGAATCGTCGTAGTTCCACCTCGCACAAACGTGGTGTAGTAGGTATATGTGGTGAGGTATGTCGACAGCGAGAGCGATTCAGTGGGCTTCACTTCAGTTTCACCTGGCTTCGAACGGGGTTGAAGAGAAGGTGAATCGTCGAAGGAGGTTTCTGTACCTTTCATGACATTTGAAACCACCTCCTCTCGGCTGGATACAACGGAGGTACCGTCTTTTAAAAGTGTTGTCAAATAGGTGTAAGTTGTATAGAACGTTGTAACCGGCGTTGTGCTGGTCGGGATAAGTTCCCCTGACATCCCGTAAAGTGCTTGATTGGGAGCTTTTGTCGACCCGTGAGCCACATTGGATACTGTTTCTAGGTTGCTCGTGATGCTCGAAGTTCCGTCTTTAAAGAGTGTCGTCAGGTAGGTGTAAGTTGTGAAATAGGTAGTCGGTGCTCCAACTGAAGCTAAATCGGGGGTTTCTTTAGTTTTATGAACAGTACTGTCTTTTGGTCCGGGCGTAGCAACATTAGAAATTACTTCCTCTCGACTTGAAACAACGGTACTGCCATCGTTCGTCATGGTTGTGTAGTAGGTGTAAGTCGTGAAGAGCGTTGTTGGCTGTGTGGCTACTGAAGGCGAAATGGGAGTCACATCTGCATCGTAGCTTTCAGTTGGAGTTAGAAGGTCCGATAGCGTTTTCTCACTGCTTGATACAACCATCGAGCCATCTGACACGAATGTGCTGAAGTAGGTGTAAGCCGTCATGAGCGTTGTGATGCCTGCTGTCGATGTTGCGTCTAATGGTAGCATTGAACTTTCTAGGGAGGCTGTCTCCCTACCAAGCAAACGAGCATGTTCGTACTGGTCGCTATTCTCGAACACCTTCGATGTTGTCACCTCTCTGCTGGATACAATATTGCTGCCGTCTTGATTCAGAGTAGTATAATAAGTGAAAGTTGAATAATGCGTAATTGGGTACGACGTCACAGTGGTGATTTCTTCAAGCGGCAATGTTGCACTCTCCGCGATTCTTCCTTGGAGTGTTGACTTGCTTTCGAGGGGCTCCGAAGAAGGCAGTACATCGTGGCCAGGCAGTAAAAAGCCGTCGGTTAGTACTTTCACTTCGTCAGATGATATGAGATCATCCTCAAACTGCTTTACGGGGTCGGCTCCTGGCAAAATAAACCCCATCGTAATAATACGCTGCCCGTCACCATCACTTGACGATGTGGACGATGAAGGCTCATATTTGTCGGCGGCATTGTCTCCCGGGAGTATGAAGCCATCTGTGAGGAGCTGTACCTTCTGAGTGCTGCTTGGCAGCGTGCTGGACAATTGCATGGTGGGCACCAATGTTGAGAGGAAAAGTCCATCTGATAGGGCCACAACTGATGGCTGGTCTTGCCCAGAAAGTGCAGTCTCATAGCTTTCTTCAATCACTCTCGACTGGTTAATTAGCGGGATTGCGAAGTTCGACGTAATGCTATAAACATCCAAAGAGTCTTGATTGTTTTCGGAACTCTCTTCCCTTGTTTCTTCAGTCACTGGGGGCGGCTCTGTTTGCGGCTGAATATTAGCTTCTGTCACCGGACGGGTGTTTGTTTCTGGCTGAGGCTTTGGTACTGTCACTGCGGGCGGGTCCGTCTTGGGTTGAATGTTGGGTTCTGTCACCGGCTGATCAGAAAGCCCCTCAATCTGTATATCACCAGGAAGGATCAGGCCTGGAAGAGGTGTCGGAATTTTTGTAGTCGTAATTTCTTCTGGTGTATCTGTTTTAGTCTGCGTGTAGAAAATACTCGACGTGCTTTGGATGACGTGTGCGTACCTTCCCCCGATTAAGGTGCCAATAATTAGCGTGGTCCACTCTGTCGTCATGTCACCGTGCACAACTGTCCCTGTGATCGAACTGACCAGTCCTGTCTTGTAGGTCTTTTTTCGCTTCAATTTAGGTGTCGGACGTACAGTTTCAGTTGGGCTGCTCGTGAAGTCTTCAGTCTTGGAGCCTTCAATCATCGACACCATCACGGTTTCTGATTCCAAAACAGGCATGTGCTCTTCTATAGAGCTTGCTAAACTTTCCGTCACAGACGCCATCAGGTATTTTGAAGCCAAATGTTCGGGTTCTGGAGAACTAAAAAGATACGAGGGAGTAGCGAAGTCAAAAGAAGGTTCACTGTGCCCAAGTTCTTCTTCGTTCTCTGTCACGGGTTCAGGTACTATACTTGAGAGTGGATATTGTTCATCCGGAGTGTAGCTTTCATACTTGGGTGCGCGTGATTTCAGAAGCATGGGAATCGTTGATGTGAACATCGTGCTCTGCATTTCGACGCCTCCCTTAAATGTAGATGTCAGCATCGACATCTTAGATACAAATTCACGCGTCGCTGTTCCGTAAGGATTGTTTTTTCCTTTGGATGATAATACTGACTCCTCTTCCTTTTTCTGAGTCGGAATGTTAAAAGGATTGTAGATGTCCTGAGGTTGTGGATATTTGGTATTTCCAAAATCGTAGGAGACGCCGGTGGCGGCTGGTTGAAATACCACTTCAGTACCAGAAATCGATGTAGTGAAGTCAACAAATCCAAACAAGGTTATTCTTGTTTTTTTCTTCTCGACATCATGTTCATGACGTTGTCCGTCTTTGTTGAAAACATAAGCAGCGTCCGTTGCAAAGACGTCCCCAACTTCGTCGGCAAAATCATCATGGTGCGAACCAACTGTTTTAGTCGGTCTAATGTCTTTTATCGGAGATGGGGTTAGCAGCTCGGGTCTGAAATTGCCCAGAGGTCTATGATTAAACGGAGGTCTCATCATGACCATAACAACTGGCTCCTCTGGGACAGGCTCTGGAACGTTGTAGTCATGGTCGGCGTCTTCAAAGAATTCATCAGCTGTCTTGGATGCCCCTGAGATCGGCGATGTGGTATAGAGCCCCAAGTGCTGAGGTAGAAAAACTTGTCCGTAATTATTGTGGACCCATCCATCGGTGTAATCTTTCTTCCAGTAGCTGTCGGTTGAAATTTTCGTCCATGTCTGTAAAGCGTAGGAGTTGCCTTCTTCGTCAAGGCAACTCTGACAACATCGCGCTGAGACTGCGCTGGAACTAAGTCCAAAGTGACTTGCATTGTGCTTGATGTAGCTGTTCTAGTGCGGGTCATTCCTTCAATAGTAATGGGCTCTGAACCTTCGATCAGCATACCGGTCATCAGCTCGCCGTCGTGTGCATTACCAGAGCCGAATATTAAAGAGTCCGAACGGGGAGCTTCAGTTGGTTCTATGGTGGTCACCGTGTGTGATGGTAGAATTACCCCAATTTTATGGGAGATGTCGAGAACAACGCCTTTCTGATTGCCAGATCGGATATCGAATTGTTCGCTTTTTTCGGTTCCTCCGGAAGCGATGGCGTTGCTTCTACCGGAAGTTGTCGGTTACCGAAAAAGAACATGTACGTCTTCGAGTCATCACCTTCGTTGTTGACGTACGTTCCAGTGAAAACCTTGTACGTCATTTGTTCGGTTCCGGTTCCTTGAACTAGAAGTCCTTCCGTTCCAGTCACCGTAATGACGGGAACCTCACTGTCTTGGTGTTGATCTAAGCTGCCCACATGACCATTTTTGATGTTCAATCCCAGCACGGTTGTTGACTTGTCTCCAGAAATCGACCTCAGAAGCGATGCGTGGTGAACTTTGGTTGCGTGAATTCTAGTAGTCACCGTCGAGGCCAATTCGTTGACAGCCGTCTGAAAGATTTTGCCTGAGCTCAGGGATCCGAAACTTTCTATACCATGGGTAGTCTGTGGTCGTTGCCGTCCCCTTTGGTGGAAAGCGCCTTCAACTTCGTTGAGGGACGGTGCTAACTCGAGCACACTGGAGTGGGTGGACAGTACTTGTGTGTACGTTCCATCAACAAATTGCCTCCGGATATCAGTGGTGTAGATCGTGGTCTGCTCTCCATGCACTTCGGAACGAGTGAGCGTTGCCATGAGGCCCGTGGGTTGAACCAGAGCAGCGGTTTCTTCCTCTGTCGCTTGGGCGTCGGTTCCCACGGTGTATGTCATAAGGCCCGAATGTCGCGACCCTCTCCGCCGTTCTGAGTCTGGTCATACAAAAATAGCACAGCACTCGTCAGTGCCCAATTCGAGTCTTTGTTTCTGCCATCTAATCTACTTCAAACGGAACACTCGCGGATTGAGTGCCCCGACGTTCTCGCAGCCCGCTCAATCAAAAACTACAGTGAGCGTGTGTATCCTGTACTGTAGGCTTGGCTGTCCGCAAGTCACTAGCAGCGCGTAAAATCCTATAAAATTATTGTAGATAATATATTTACCATTTAGCAATGTTAACACAACAGCCAACAGCTCGGAGTGTAGTATTTGCGCATTTTCAACCTGAATACAAATTTCGAGGCAGACTATTTTTCATATACAGAAGATTCTCAGACATCCACACTATCCTGCTTGAAACTTTGCAACAACGGTCTGGAATAGGTGAGGCTGAAAAAACGAGCCATTTTTTCATTCAAAATTAAAGTGAACCTAAAAAAAGGGTTTCTTGACTTTTCCAAATATTGCCCGAACGTAAATTTACTCCAAATAAAAGACAATAGTATGGGCCTTCTTAAACGGTGATCTTCGTTCAGCTTTCCAAGCCTACAGTTCACGGATCAATCGCCCACTGTCGAAAAGAAAAATAATCAGAGAAAGCCTCTCTTATAGGGGCGTCGCGGGCTGTAATGAACGCCCGAATTATTGCCGAACGTTCCGCGGCAGCGACACCGATGCTGCTGCAATGTTATGGCGGTTATTCAAGTCACGGCTCAATGGCCATCTTGGAAGTAGTTGTCAGGGGATGCCGAAACAAATTTGCATGCCGAAGTGGGAATGGGGATACGCCGTTAATGCAGGTTCGAATATCAGTTTCGGGTTGGAGGGTTTCCTTCTCCGCGGATGCGCCAAAAAAGTGAGATTACAAAACAAGGATCGGCCTGGCATTGAGCAGAAAGAGAGCACGCGGGTTTTACGATGGCCAACAAAACAAACGGGAGAGAAGGGGCCTACCTGAGCGGCGGCGTCTTTCCATGGCCATGAGGTCTTGGAGAGAGCTGTCGCTGGGACACTTGTACGCCTTGCCTTTCTCTTTGTCTGCCAAAGCCCAACGTGGTTTTCATCAGGACACGCACACGCTCACGCGTATCCGCAAACGCCTTCTCAAAACGTACACGGCAAAGGTTTGCAGAAGGGCTTTTGAATAGTGCCTTCACCGCACGAGCACTTATAGAGTTGAGTCACTCGTGTTGCAGGCGATGTGCCGCTAGTTATCTTCTCGTTGTAACATCGGTAACGTCAAGCCAAGCATGCCATGTAGTTCGTCAAAGCTAGCGGCGTTCGCTCTGATTATCTTATATCAACAGGTTCTCGTATACACACTTCCAACGTGACGCCTATTTGAAAACAACGTGTAATAAAGTATATTAGGCACTGAGTAACTCGACTCGTGAAATTGTAAACTGGTCGTTTTTTTTGTTGTTAGTTTTCGAAATTACAATGCAGAACTTTTTTTTTTTTGCTTACTGGTGTGTTTACGCTTTTCACATATGTGGCGACTGCACAAATTCATTAAGTTATTCACGTCACTCTAGTAAAGTTGGTAGGCAAAACTCGCAAACACACCGATGGAGCACATTCACTTGCCGAGATCCAACTTTCTCCCTTTGGTTGTCGTAACTGCGACTATCTACATCTACATCTTTTTCACTTTTTTATAAATTTGGGTACACCAAATATTTGTTTCTTACTTATTGCTTTGTGGGCAAATCCGTATCAATCAAACTCTAGAAATATACCTGTGGGTTTACGTTTTCTCAAGGCATGTGGAACGCAAATCGGAAACACCGTTTTTCAACTTTTTTCTGTCGCGACTCAGAAAAAGCAATTAAGAGGCGTGTTTCCGGGAACCCTTAGATCTAAAAGCGCATGTTAAATGTATGAGCGGAAATGTCCCTTTTGGTTCTAAAGTTTCGTTCTAACCAGACTTCTGATTGCGCACATCGCTGAAACCGGGAGCTTCCATATTCTGGACCAAACTAAACGCTTAATATCTGTTTGTTTTTGTTTTTCACAGAAGGCTTTGTGATTAAATTTCTTAAATTGTGAATTAAAGCGAGCCCTTGTTTACTTCCCACGACGCTCCTTCTGGCGTGTGGGTGATCTTTTCTTGCACCAGGCAAGGAAACCTCTCACGCTCATGAGTACATACAGCTAGCATTCGCGGAGAAAGTAAGGCGCTTGTTTAATGCGTAGTGTCGAGGCTGGCCCATTCTGAAGTGTTACACGGTTATGATTGAGAAACAACAGCCTTAAGTGGTGCAAGGTGAATGCGTCTCAAATAACTTTTTATCGTAAAGTTCGAGGCGAATATTAAAAAGAATGTAAGAGAAAAACTAATTTTAACGTGTGCTAAAGTGATGACTGCTTCAAAACTAAATGATTTTTTAATAGCAACTACTTAGCCACTATATCTAGGCCCAGAAAAGCTGCGGTATAAATTTGGGTTCGGTGTAGTCGTTGCTTTCATTTTTTGCTTGTTTTTTTCACAAATTTGTGAGTTTTTTTTTTTTATTACATTCCTTGGTCAGTTTAGTTAGTAAGCGAATATAATCTGTAGTTGTTTGTTTAAAAATGTATAAAGCCAGGCACATCATTGTTGTGTAGAAAATTTCACCGGGTAGTTGTACACGTCCAGAATCCAGCTTGTACCGGGTGTTCCATTTTAATTCGAACAGATTTATTACACAAAATCCGTAAAAGAATCACTAATACGGTTTGTGCAGGTGACCTATACGGCCAGGGGTACATTATGTGGGTGGCTAATCTTTGCGATAAGTGGGCTAATTAATTCAAATTCGTTCCTTAAGTTTTTCATTAGTAAGAATAGACATATGGTCCCAATTAGAAACGACTTGAAATTCCTGGGAAGTGGTTTTCGATGACGCTCAGTAGGTTTTTAATTGAAACCATATGTCTGTTTCACTAATTGAAAAGTTAATCAACGAATTTTTGATTAATTAGCCGACTTAGTGCAAAGATGAGCCACCCACATAATGTCCCCGTGGCCGTATAACTCACATGCACAAACCGTATCAGTGCATCTTTTACGGATCTGTTTGTAATCAATCTGTTCAACTTAAAACGGAGCACCCGGTATATTGAATTTAACATCGACGTCATTAAAGTTTGCGAGTCATTTGTGCGTATGATGTGAGCTAATATATTACTTTATTTTTAGCAAAAAAATTGCAGCAGAAAAAAATTGACTTTCTTAACCTGTACATACTGTACACGGAATCGCGCCCATGCTGTTATTCGGCTACTGAAACTTCGTGCAGTGTATGTTCTCGCGGCCCGTGGAAGAGGGAAGCCTACCTTCGTCGGAGCCGTCCAGACAGTCTCTGACGCCATCGCTGACTTTCTCGGCGCCTATGCACCGAGGGAACCCGCAGCGACACCTGTGTTCGTTCTCCTGGCAAACTGAAAGAGCAAAAAAAAAATATATATGAAAATTATTTTTTTTATTTGCATTATCATCATCATCCTCGTTGTGTTCGACACTATGGTCACCGGCAGCTTAAGAAACTCCGGGCGGGGCGAGTCTCGAGCGTCTTATGATTGTTCCACAGCCAATGAGATAGCCGCATCAGCCGGTAAGAACGCCCGAAGAACCAATCACAAACCTAGAAGCGTGAACACTCTCTAAGCCACACCCCGCATTTCTTGAGAAGTCACGGACTATGACAATTCAAAAAAAATGCATCATAACAACAAAAAAAAAGACACTCGAGTTTTACCGGGTTTTCGCCCGAATTGATTCTAAGTGGGGATGTACGAATACCGGTTCGAGTAGAATAGCCCTTCATAACCTTCACAGTGTCAGAAAAAGCCAGGTCAATCGGCTGTATTTACAGTGTTATTGATGCTAGGGATGACATCGCCCTATTTCAATTCGAACCGCAATTTTACACACCTCCAATTCAAAGATGAGAAGTTCCCATACAAGTTATACGTAGGTTATTAGGGCTGTGCTAATACTGCTACGGCATGAATGGCGCAGTGCAATCTCTAGCTTCAACACCGAAAAGTGCCGGAATGTCGTGGCTCCTTCTATATAACAGCTGCGAAGGCTGAAGGATGACTGAGGTAGCACTATTTGATTCCACCCACATTTCTAACATCTATAGATTAGTATGCATACTTCCTTTTATACATTGAATATTGCACAGGTGCAGAGCTACGGGCAACAAAGTTCTAGTCGGAATATTCCAGGTTAAGCGAATATCTCCAAAAGGTAATTTGTGTGTTTTATGTAATTAATTAGTTGATTATCATTTTACACTTTCTATATTTCGTCTGCGGGGATGAAAAGAAGTTATCGCGAAGGAATAATTTCATCACTTCCAGCACCTTTTATTTTGGGGCCGGACATCATTGATCGAACGCCGTTTCAACGAACGCCGTTTCATCGAACACCGTTTCCACGAAGCCATTTCATCGAACACCGCCTAGTTGAGCAGTAAGAATTTTTGATGTAGGATATAGATTGTTGTTTTTTCTAACACGACAAGAATAGCAGACCTTTATTTTCTTACAGAGAGGGAATCTAATGATAGGAAACTTTATTTTCTCCTTTACAACTTCGATTTCTATTTTCTTCATTATAACTGGTGATTTGGACTTCAAATATGGCCAATAATAAACGGGATACTGCATTGGCATTTCATGAAACCTGTGACTACCGGGGACAGGGACGAAGGTACGTCCCTTCAGGGGTGTACCCTTGTCATTGAAGAGACTTCTTCTGTTTCAAGCACGAAGTCGTCCATAAAGCAATGACATGTCTCCTTGTCGCATGAAACAGAAGAAAAAAAGCTGTACCTCCCTCTTTGTTTATTTTTCGTAAACGGCAGAGTCGTGGACATGCCGGCTTTTCTACCTACGTTCTTAGAAAGAAAGCTATTCTCCTAGGATAGAAGAAAAACAGAAGTAAATAGATAAATAGCAAATAAAAAAGGCGCAGCGAAGAATAGTGATATTCTTCACCACAAAGTATGTGGTGGAGTACAGCCGCTTATCTTACCTGAAAACAGTAAGTCGTATTCCCACTCAAGTCTTATTCTATGATTTAAAAACCAAACTTTTAATAGAAAAAGTGACCAGGCTAGTAAGTCTGTTTCTGGTGATTCGACAACAGCGGGAAAACAACTCAGAAACAAGAATGAGGCATCTAAAAAGCACTATAATGCTCCAAAGTTATGTCAAGTGAAATTCGATGAAACGGCGTCAAGCGGTTAGATGCAACGGTGTTTGATGAATCGACTCTCGATGAAGTGGCGTTTGATGAAATATCCGGTTCACATTTTGTTTATTATTTTCGCGTTAAAAAAATAAACTCCTTGCATGTGTTCCTTGTATGTACCCTTGTAGTAGATATACTAAACGAAGTTTAAATATATATATATATATATATATATATATATATATATATATATATATATATATATATATATTTATTTATTTATTTATATCTGCAAACCGCACCAACGCCAGTCGGTCACTGTTTTCTGGTAAAATTAATAAAAGGGATGGAAAACGCTGATTCAAGAAGTAGTTGATGTCATGCGTCGTTGCTGCACTGTCTCTCTGTACATTGGCCCGGGAGCGTATTTTGTATTATATGACAAACGCAGATATAGAAACATATAGCATCGAAAGCTTTAAAACGGAAGGGAGGCTTTGGGTCTTCTCCCAAAGCGGAAGTTCATTGATTATTCGCTGCTGCACATCAGGCTTCGAGCGTTCGCACGAAGTCAAAAAGCCTAAAAATATATGCATTATTGTGATGGGCACAAAAATGAATGCAGAAAAATCATTTATTTCTCTTTTTTATTATCAGTAACAATATATAAATATTCATAGTGAGCCTATTGGTCCGCATGCGGTGGTTCCCAGCTGGGACACTACGCAGCCAAACAAAACGTGTAAAAAAATATAAAGAAAGAACATTATAAGATTATTTGCTCTCTGTATCACAAATATTGCTTTGCAACAGCTTGTGCTTCATTATTTTTAAGAGGAGACTGCGAAGCCATATCCTAGAACAGATGATAGTCACAAAAGCGAATTAACAGCGCCGCGCGTATATGCATCGCTCGCCCAGAACTGAATATCGGTAAGCCTAATAATAAAACAGTTTTTCCGAAACGTACTGCATCTAAATCTGAACGTAGAGCGTGATTATTTTCGTTAATAAATGTCACTATATCCACGAACTGGAGTCCGAAATAAAAAAGCCACCCGTTTAAGATTAAACGAAAACCTTGCTCATTTTTCTTTTTCGGAGCAAAGAACCCCAATTAAATCCGCCTACTCCCTTCTTTATCCCTTTCTTAAGCCCCCCCCCCCTAACCAAATAAAAAAAATGCTGCTTACGTTTTTTTTATTGTTTTCTTCTCCATTAACTCCTTATAACGGCAATGTTGAGTCGTCGTCCCTCATTAGTGCAAGATTCTTGACAATGCAGAAAAAGATTGATACAAAGGTACTGTCTAAACCTTCAAGTCCCAGAAATGTTTAAAGAAATTGTTTTGCATGAGTAAAAAAAAAAAAGCGTAGCCCTTGTCCAACCGGTTCCACTTTTTTTCTTGTTTATTTTTGCATTTATTGTTTTTCTTTTAAAGTAGAGACATAGAGCTTCGTTTTGTTGTAAATGAAAAGCTCACAAAGAAAGACTTCCGTTATTTCGGCCCGAACCCGGAACTATTTCTTACGCGTATCTATACAATTCAAAGAAATGATCGCCGCAGCGTGCACGCGTGTTTGAGTAAGTGTGTTCACGACTGGGCGCTAGCGTCTTTGTGTCCGCTTGCGAGAGAGTGCGAGCGCTTGCGTGCATGCATCCTGCGGGAATATCTGTGTCGATCTTTGCTATGTACATACGAAGCTGTCAAGTTTGTCGGTTTTCGTGCTCCATGCCGTTTGGGCATAGAACATCGTACGTCAAGGCGGAAATCGTCCAAAAGCCTGACTGACGTTTAGCCCGTCCCGCAAGTGAAATATGTCCCAATCGAGTAGCATTTTTTCGTGAGAAGGTTGAACGCCGAATGTAACTTCTGACTCTTCTGATCGTGCACTCTAGTTTCCGGAAGTAGGCAGCGCAGCGCTGTAGGTGTGTTGCAAAGTCTCTAAACTTAGCGTAGCAGAAACAGCATAGCCAGTATCGCGTGATCCGTTTTTTTATAATTTAAGACGCTTCTCTTTATCAGTACCGAGATGTCACCACTTTTCCAACATTTAAGGAAGATAATAGACGCCGCCGCGACAGTGCAGACTTGAATAACTTTATTCATTCATTCAATACTCGCAGCGCCTTTCGGGATCACAACAAAGGGGGGAGGGATACGCACACAAACAAAAAAATAAAGATGAATGAACAGGTAATCCTCTTGAACAAGCTACGAAAAGCACCTGGTAGATATGATAAGATACATCACATTTCGCGACAATGAATCCATTTTTGTATATATATTTCGTGACTTTCAAAGCAGCTTTTAATATTTAGCGACATTCAAAGCATTCCAACAGCATTTCGCGACATTGCAAGCACTCCTCACATTCCTGGCATATAAAATATATCAAACACTAGCGCGAGCAACACGACGCGCTATATCAAAGCACGGAGTGGCTATGTCAGTTCGCATCTATGATGAATAAAACGGTTTATTTATTAAGGAAACGTGTATGACGTTTGTCTGAGTGATCTTTCTAATGAATTTCAGCGCCTCAAAGTTGATTTTCATATTAAAAACAAAAAGAAACACTTTCAAATAGTTCAAGAACAAGCCTAGAACTTTACGTCACAGCTCGCGCGGCGTTCGCTAGGGCTATTCCCAGCCTCTGATTCTTCTTTTTCGGATCTGTGGATGCTGCTGTAGAAAAGAGTTTTGCATTCACCAGAGTACATGACGTGCTGTCTTCTTAGCTGTGCACGTGCGCACAGTTGTGTTGTAAAGCGCCGCACAGTTTTCCGATACGGACGCTTGTATCCAAGTGTGACTACGCAGTTGCAGACGAGCAAATGCTCGTCAGCAACTGACGCTTAGCTCCTCCCGCATCGCATGTATGGCAACAAAGTTTGTCACACTGCGACTTCTGCTCGAAACAAACGCGGAAACTAGATTCTTAAATTGTCATACATGGCATCAATTCAGGAGATTGAATTATTTGTTCTATCCAATTTTTACTAAGAATTGTTTACAAATTTAAAGTCATTCGCTGAGAAGCGCGTCACACATTATGCGCATTTTGGGTCCACAAAATTAAACATACAAACGCTAGTAATTCACAGCAAGTGTATACCTAATTTTTTGGGATGCTGAAGTGTCACCGACTTACTAGATTTAAGACTTCGATCGCGATGGGGTCTCGCACGTTTCGCGTCGACCGGGTGAATAAGCAGGGATTTAACTGAAACGGCTCCGGAGGCCAGTCACCGCTTCTTCCTGCCAGTGCTTTTGAAAAAAATGCTTGCTTACTGGTTTACAAAATTAAAAAAGGAACCAATTTGAAACAAATAAGAGACTTGCGCTCACAAAACATATTGGAACCAACAGGATACATGAGAATCGGTTTCCCAGAAGTGTTTAATACACACGCGAGAGCTGAATTTCACATTCCTATTTTCAATTTGATGAGACATTTCTCTCTCAGTTTCATTTTGTCCTACACATTATAAAAAATACACCGTATTCGCTGTAGTAGATGTTGTAGTGGGGTAAAGCGCTGTATATTATATTTTAATCATCCAGCATTTTGTACTGGGGTAGAGAACAGCACACCACCATCCCAGCTTTTCGACACCTCAGCGCCAAAACTGCTCGTTAGCACGACTACGCGTGCCACGGTTTCAAGCTTTGATAAAATGTCCTATTACAAATATCACATCACCAAATAAACACAAGGCATGAAACAGGATTAGCCGCGCGTTACCCAAACAGCGCATGTAGCGACCTGACGAGCCGAGCGATCCGAGATCAGAGCGGTCTTTCCCAGTCTGTCCTACCCGTGACATCCTGAACGATGATGATGACAGCTAGAGATGCACCCCTGCAGTTTGCGCACGCCGCCAATATCCACGCACTTTATGAATATGATCCACACGCGCGGATAGGTATTATAGGGAAAACAGGTAGGTTTCACGTGGGACGCCAGCAGACATATACACGTTACCCCCCAAAATTAACTAAATACCATTACTCGTTACTCGCTCAAAAAGTAACTAAATACGTTAGTCCTTACCGATTCTAAAAACAAAACGCGTTACTTTACTTAAAATATAACGAGTTACCTCTCTCGTTACTTTGACGACCACTTTCGATCCATGGTTTATTGTTTTCTTTTCAGTAGTCATTGCACTTAAGCAGTGGCTGCCTCGCAAAGTTTTCATCAGTTATGTTTCCCCGCTTCCTTGAGAATACATCTCCGGCGACGCTGATGAGTCGTTCTACTCGTGCGCTCGAAGGGACGGCAGTGTTGTGCTTCAGGTAGAACTGATAACACTGGGACTCCCCTCTCTTGTTCCCTGTGCTTCTAAAGTTCCAAGTTGACAATGGGTTATGTGCCTTCCAGCGTAGCAAGCTGGCACAAGCGCTGGCTGATCGCTGTCTTTTCAATAAATGCTTATTCTTTCTCATGTAACCTCAGGTTTACATGCAGTCGTACATCATTTTGAAGATTCAACCAACGAACCGTTACTGTCATAGTGAAAAAAAGAAACCTCGAGACAAGAAACTAAAAAAGGAGGACAAACACAACACCGTCTCTAAAACCCTCCATAAAAACAAATTGTAAGGAAATAAATTTTGCAACTGTATTTAGAGGCGGTGTTGTGTTTGTCCACCTTCTTTCGTTCCTTTTCTCGATGTTTCTTTTTCTCAATGATTGTTTACCAGCTTGCCTGCGTAGTAACTCTCATTTCAGTAAACATTACTGTGTTCACTGGGTGAAGGCCATTCCCAGCTGTAGAGTTCGACTGACGTGTTCAGCGATAAACGTTGCTATGCTGTCAAACCGTTTGTTGATTTTTCGGATTGCCCATCTGCCTTCGCATACTGCCATCGCATACTCAGGTAGAACGAAAATGAGGCTGTCTAAACGGTGTTGTGCATGCTACCCCGCAAAAGTAACGAAACAGCACTACTCGTTACTTGGCATTAAGAGTAACTAAGTACGTTACTCGTTCCTTTTCTCAAAAGTAACTAAATAGGCTTCTCGTTACGAAAAAAGTAAGTAGGCAGAATTAACTCGTTAGTAGTAACGCGTTACGTACATGTCTGGATACCAGTCTGTGAGTGAAATACACCGTAGACAAACTTTAAACGAAGCTTTCCTCTGCGGCATACCAGTGTACTCCATTTCAACATTTGTCTTGAGCGCGTCCAACTAAACTCTCCACTTTTCACTGATTTTCCTAAAACATACCTAGCTGCTAGATTTTGAACCTTTTTCCTACTTAATTTCTATCTATACTATAATCGGAGGGTTAAACACGGTGCAGTAATATTGTAATAGAGCTATCACGTTTGTTTTCTGCAATAGTTCCCGCGTAACCTGTGGACAGCTACGAGTGTTTCGATGTAAGAAACCTAAATATTTGGAAGCTTCTGCTACGGTACAATCTACATGCCGATGCAAACACAACGAGGGTGTGAGGTAAACACCTAAATACTAATGTTCTGAAACCGTTTTGAAACGGGTGTTGTTGATTTCATAGAAACAACTGGTGGATGGTTGATTGTTCTGATAAGATGATGAAATAATTGAGAAAACATCAAGTAAAGCAACCTGGTTTTATGGTGGCACAAGGCAACCAAACAAACTGCAAGTCTTCTTTTTTTTTTTCGATGATGTTTTAAGTCTTAAGAATGCTTGCAAGATTTCTCTCCGATTTGTCGACAGGCATGCTAAACAGACTGATACAACTGATAAATAGCCCGCTTTCGTCAGACTAAAAGGGTGCCTGCGTTCGAAATTTGATGCTAAAATTCCCAGTAAAGTCAGAGACTCGGAACGTGCGTGAAAAAAATCGAACAGTCATAAATGTTGCCATAACATACAAAACACGACAATTAGCTCATTACACTTTTGTAACGTTGATCGACTATAAATAGTAAGTGTATGTATGTGCAAATTTATATTTTGTGCACACGTTATCTTCAGCACCTCACAGATTAGCACTATGGATGCATAATATCCGAAATTTTTAAAAGCTTACCAAAAATATTTTTATTTAGATTTGAAAATATTTGCAAAATTGTCTTAGCAAGAGTAATCCAGTAATATTTTGACAGATACCAACCTACATCAACAACGACAAGTGTTTTTCGCCAGTTTTTGAACTAGTATGACTTTATATTACGTTTGAATGCTTATCAGATCTTTCTCAATTTAGCAGATTTTCAACTACGCATCTGGCAATAGCAATACGCTTTTCGTTATACTAAATGATGAATTGGGTTTACCATAACGCTTAACTTGCACAACGTTCGTCAATTATGATGTTATATTATACAAAAGTGTTTATATCGTGGTGGAGTCGCGGAGGCTCGGTTGCGTGTTATACGAGTCAAATGTGTTTTTTTTTTATTAAGGGCGTGACAATGTATTAAACATCAAATATGCGATAGATGACATACAAAATTGGCTTCTTTAAAGACATGCACACACTACACGAACAAACCTCAGAGAGCAGTAAGTTATTACTCCTCCATTTTAACGATTTCTTAACTTTGTTTTAACATACTTTTAGTATTTACAGCCGTACTGCTGTACAATTTATACTGAACAGCAGAACAATGCTCATTTGGTTTATGCTTTTAGGGCAATGCAAACAGTTTGACGACGGATGGAGGCAGCAGACAACCAAGAGCGTTTGTGTTTCCTCCCATTTTCTCCTTGCTACGTTACAGCACAATTTCCTTTTTTTATTGACTAACAAACCTAATATGGTATAGTATGTTTAATCATCAACTTGAGCTGTAGACGAAATGACGTGCGATACGACTATATTTTTGTGTTGGAGCAGTGAATCGTGTACATTTTACTGTACGTTGCAAAAATTTGCTTAGTAGGCTTGCTAATAACTTAAATAAACGGGGACTCGGTTATTTTTTCGAAGAAAAAAAGTTATGGCGAAAACAAGCTGGTAAAGGTTTAACGTAATTTTAGACTAACCCCAAAGACTGGGCAAAAGGCGAAGGAAAGCACAACACTCTGTGTGTTGTGTTGTCCTCCATCTGCTCCCCAGTCTCGGGGGTTAGTCTAAAATTATGTTATTTTTCCAGGTTTGTCTTTTTTGCATTTTTATGTCAAGAAAAGAAACAAAACAAAACAAAAAAACTTTTATCCAATTTTTTTAACCCTTTTTTTCCTATTTGGTATTAATCCTCTTTACCATTAGTCTGTACTAACGAATTAAGGACTGTGCTGGCCAAACCACGGTGTCGACTAGAGGATGTGACGCTGCACGTTTGTAAAAAAAAGTGGTGTTGCTGTCGTACATCGTGATGTGGTAACTTTATATCACTGTTTTGACGGCACGCTTACGAACGTCAAGCTTCCCGACAAAAACTTTATATCGCCGTTTTGACGGCACGCTTACGAACGTCAAACTTCCCGACAAACAGTAAGAACCCACAACGTTTTGCTCTGCTAACCTGACGCGATCTTATTAAGTGTCGAAAACGATGAATAGACAGCGGCAAAAGTAATCTCACGAGCCGTTGTGCGCTCACATCTACTATGCCATTAAAAATTATATACTTGCAAAAAATACCCTGGAGACGGGGGGGGGGGGGGGTCGGTGGCCCAGTGGGCTAGCGCCAGTTTTGTAGGCGTTACCGAAAAAATATAACGAAATACCTTACTCGTTACTTACAAAATAAAGGAACGCGTTACCGAGTTACGTTACGTCGAAATAAAATGAACACGTTACCGTTACCGCGTTACTGATAAGAAGTAATGCACATTAATTTTGCGTTAGTTTTTATTTATAAATTAACGGCAGTGTAGTACACGTTCCTCAAAAAAAGGAACGGAAAATCGTTCGTCGTTCCTTCTGATTTTTGGAACGCATTCCCGTTACAAGGTATATATGTAAAAAAGGAACTCGTTCCCGTTACAGTTAAATTATGCAACGTATCGTTACATTTACGTTACATTTGTATTTTGCTGATTACCATATTTATTTAAATCAAGGAAAGTTTTTTTTTTTTTTTCATCTATTCCATTGAATAGGAACATACCAATTTGAATGCCGGGATGGAAGGGCACCAGGAGAAGAAAACAAGCGGAAGCAGGGTTTCATTTGTTGATATATTCACCTTTAAAAATCTAATATTTTAACTATATTCACGTTTGCGGAGGGCGATTCAGACGAGCCAAATGTACTGTTACCCCACATTGCGCGAGCGTTTTACAACAAGCTCCCACGTTTCAATCTAACGAGGTCCCTTGCTCGAACTCAACTACAGTTGATTCTCGATGTCGCGGTCCGAAAGATGACCAAGTGAAGAAAAGGGTAAGGCTTTTGGAAGGAGAGTCTTGGAAACTACAAGTCCTTCTTCGTGAACGTTGGATTCGTTTTCTGTTTGAAGGTGAAGGACAAGGGAAGAAGGAATAAAGGTTAATGTTTGTGTATCTTCTAAAATGACCAATGTTCGGGATACAAGGGTGTTTTCGATGTCTGGTAACCTGTGCTTTTGTTGTAACTGTAGATCTCTTTGCGGACGTGATGGCTGTAGTCGGCCTTAGATTTCTGGGTGTATGAGGATTCGTGGAAGCAAAGAAAGTACCTTAGTTTAAAACGTCCCTCTTGTTGAGTCGTTTCCTTCGACTAAAAGTTTTGCTTTTTGTACCCCAGTCTCGGGCACTGAACAAAGGATCGATGATTTTAGTGACTTGGCATCCAGGTAAGACAAGACAAAGTCAGCAATCGGGGCCTTAATCTGGCGGGCGTGTAAAGCGTCTATGCGCCTAGAAACTAGGGGAGAGGAGTGGACGAGTGCACGCGAGGATGTTAGAACGCCGAGCTTTCGTTGGAAAGGTGGGTAGACCTAACGCTAGATTCCTTTGCCTCCACTGCACTCGTCGAACGCATTCGAATATGAAAGCCAAACGCCGCATGCCAGCGTTCCGCGTTCGAACCCGTCCGACGAGGACAGTGGAGAGAAAGGCAGCTAGCTTTAGGCGAACGCACTGATCATTCGAACCAGAGCTCGGCGTTCTCCCCGTGCGCTCTTGTTTCCTCCTCTCCCTCAGTTTCTCGCCGCATATGCTATAAGGACGCGATGTCAGAAAAGCTAAGCGTCGCGCCGCCGCGGATTTTAGAAAATATAGCTTTGCATTTGGCTCACATCTTGACCTCCTGGCCCTTAGCACGAAGGTCTCGTGTTCAAAAGGATTGGACGACCAGGTTTTTGTGGGTAAGCCTCGTTATACACAAAATGCGCATAAAAAAAGCTCATGGCAAATAGCTTACATTACGGTGCACGAACGAAAAGAAACATACTTTTCACCGTGCAAAAAAGAAAAAAAAATTAGACATATAGCGTACACGTTTTACGCGTAGTTTGCGTTTCACGGTATAACAAATAGATAGGCTTGAGAGTGTCTAAGACTCAGAGTCAACATCATCGCGAGGAGGAACCAAAATAAAGGCAAAACATATATATATATATATATATATATACATGTATAAATACGAACACGCCCATTGCTCGCCGCTTGACACCGGCCCAAAATAAACTTTTCGACATTCCGACGGGGTCAAGTGGCGCTCGAGGAGCGGTTGATGTGATGGCTTCCGCACTTCTTTCAACCTAACTGGGTCAGAGTCACCCAAATCCAATTTCCTAGGAAACTGTGTAGAGCTCGGTCGGTTTATTTAGCCCATATTGCGTGTCTGTCTTTGCCGTTTATTTCCGCGACTGCGCTGTTTTGGTTTCTATAAAATTAATGTTACCAAACAACATAAGGATTAACATCAAACATCAACATCCACATAGTATTTTAAGGCAATCGTGATATATGACGAATATCTTTAGGTAAGTATTTCCATTCATTCGTTAGCGTTCTGCTTCACGTCGGTAAGTGTTTGTAAATAAACTGTCCTATACACTAATAACTATTACAATAGTTTAGATAAATCTGGGTCCAAATTATCTCCAAACTTAATACGAAATTAATGTCGCTTTATGTTAATCTTTTTTTTTAACGTTAACAAACGCCAGAACACTGGCATGGGTGTGCGCGGATAATTTGTTTGGTTATCAACGATGCCACGTCTAATTTTGAAAACACTTTTTACAAAATTTTGGGTTTGTTGGTCGGTTGCGTGAAAACAAGCCAGCTCCTCATTTGATGACGATGTCTTAACTGGACCAGAAAACTGCCTCGAACGTTTTGTTAGAAACATTCGAATATATTTTTACGATAGCTTCGACGTGTTCCTCCTTCCTTCAAATTCCCCACGAAAAGGGGTCAGGTCATCCAAATTACGTTTGTGTGTTTTTCTGCCTTTTTTTAAGGTTCTTTTTTTTTAAATTAAAGTCACTGCGAGAACGAAATGCGTCTATTTCGAGCGCCTTGCCTCCAGCGGTCGCTCGTCGCCTTTCGGCTTGCATTGACAGCGCGAGCACGCCCGGGACTCAGCAGACGCCGAGGCGTCATCGAAGGTAGCTGGAGGTCGGACTACTCAAACTCCGTCCTACCGTCCTCATCCTGGCAGTGACCATGCACCGAAACACTGAGAGAGAGGAAGAGGAGACGAGAGGGACGTCACAACGCCGAGATCTGGTTCGAAGGATTAGTGGATGGACCTAAAGCTACACTTCGTTTCACCTTATAAAGCAACTCACAAGAAAAAAAAAGTCTTTTTTTAACAGTCTGGGTTGGACAGGCGTGTTGAGAAATGAATTTTAAGCGAAAAAAAACAACAAAAGAAAACACCTTTGTAGCAATGAACGGAACGAGACACGCGGAACGAGATTTATTTTAATTTCTAAGCGCAAAGTTCATGACGTCAAGGAATGGTCATATACTCTTTCCACATCAACGAGACGGTCGTACACTCTCTCCACCTCAACGTGATGGCCAAGCCGATCCACCTCTCCTCCACGCGCTCGAAACGCCGAGAGTAAACAAGTTGAAAGTAGGTGACTATACTTCGTTTCAGCTTGGGTCCAGACGCAGTCGATGCTACAAGCGCGAGCATGTGGCCCTGAACAGTGCTTGCACTGCACGAGCGCGCGTGCTTGGCAGGGACACTGAAAGCCCGGAGCTCGCGCTTGTAGCATCGCCTGCGTCTGGACCCAAGCTGAAACGAAGTATATACTCTGTTTCACCTTATGATGTACCGCAGGAAAGGCTACAGGCGCGAGCTCCTTGCTATAGAGCACATCTCGGCGGCACAAGCACTCGTGCATTAAGGGCAGCTGCCAACGCTATGAGCTCGCGCTTGTAGCTTTCGCTGCGGTACAACATAAGGTGAAACGGAGTATAGTAGCTACCGACTACATCGCGTCTCGCGCCGTCAATAATGCTCTTCAAAAGTGTTTTTCGCGTAACATTTATTACTTGACACGCGTGTCCCACCCAGACTGTTTAAAAAGAAACTTTTTTTTGTCCTTTTCAGTGGCTTTTTAAGGCCAGACGCAGCCGATGCTCGTACAAGTGCGAGCGTTTGGCCCTGAGCAGCGCTTGCACTGCACGAGAGCGCGAGCTCGACAGGGACGCTGAAAGCTCGGAGCTCGCTCTTGCAGCTTCTGCTACGCTCACACTTAAAGTCAAACTAAGTATAACTGCCTTTCTGTCCACTGCACTCGTCGAACGCGTTCGAATGCGGGAGCCAAACGCCGGACGCCGGCGTTTCGTACTCTAACGTGTTCGACAAGTGCGGTAAAGACAAAAGATGCATTTGTTTACACTGCAGTCGCCGAACGCGTCCGAATGCGAACGTCAAAGTTCTCCGTTTTCACGCGTTCCACGAATTCAGTGGACACAAAGGCTGCTAGCTTTAGGTCTACCCTCTAATCAATCCAACCAGACCTCGGCGTTCCGACGTCCCGGCGCGCTCCCGTCTCCTTCTCTCCCTCAGTTTCTCGGCGCTTAGAAAGTATTCACTGGCGGCCATAGTTGAGTCCGTTGCTGGTGAGCTCGAGCTTATAACGAGCTTCCACAACACTTCCGCAATGTGCATTGCACACAACTAATATCGGGGTTCTTTACAGAATATAACTGGGGGCTCGTTTTGAGCATTCACTGTGAAGAGCTTCCTCAAATATGGCGCCCAGCGAACACAACCATAGCCTCTTCTATACTAACAAAGCCTGGCAGTTCGACGGCGGAGCCGTAGAGTGCCCGGTCGCAGATTTGGAGCACGAGAATATGGTAGCACATAGCATCAAAGAGCCATTTCTCCGGGAACCTGAACGTCAGCGCACAGCTTTTGTAGCGGCGAGGACCCGAAACACGCTTGTTCGCTCGGGACAAGTGTGTTTCGGCGTCTCGCCGCTGTAGGGCGCCAGTCACGTGGCTCTCCTGCTCAACCGTTGTCTGCCGCTCCACCTTTTCCATTTCGGCGGCCGCTTCTCGTGGCGATCTGCCAGGCTTTGTCAGTATAGAGGACGCTATGACACAACCTAGGTAAGGGTGCAACCAACGATGGGCGCAAGCACAAGAACAGTTTTTCACGCGCCCCTTCGGCGTCAGCGTCTTTCTGCGTCAGCGCTTTAGTAGACGCTTCCGTAACCTCCGCTACGAAGAAACCGCCACTGCGCCTGCGCGCCGATGGCCTGGCTGTAGAGTCCGGTAGCGAGGGGTTAGCGGAGGGGAAACACGGTCACTAAAATCGCTAATAACGACGCGCGAAAAGCCGATGTCTGACCTGTCCGGACCTCAGCATCAATGTCCGAAGTAAGCTTGCATGGCAGAGGCCATGGAACCAGCGATTGCGCGTGGCGGAAGTGAAGGCCGCGTGCGACTTCTGCAACTTCCGAGTCACGTTTCCGTGTAGCCGATGTAGCACGGTATGATATCAAAGTAGAGACGACATTG
This sequence comes from Ixodes ricinus, assembly GCA_037355805.1. Taxonomy (NCBI): domain Eukaryota; kingdom Metazoa; phylum Arthropoda; class Arachnida; order Ixodida; family Ixodidae; genus Ixodes; species Ixodes ricinus. The sequence continues at coordinate 115,832 of JAZHYW010053228.1, read as the reverse complement.
CGCAATCCGCGTTTGTTGCCCATGCATGATCGTTGTACATCGACGCGTTGGAAAACTCTTAAACTAAGATTTTAAACAAGATTCACACCGCATAGTATTGGCGAAGTGTGCAACCAGAAGCGTCGCTGTGATCGCCCTTCTACGATTGGTCAAACGCTCACTATGACGTCTGGTGTAGGATTATTTCTGTTCGTCATCGACGGTAATAAGAACAGAGTCAGACTCTCAGCTCTGACTGTGTAGATGTAGAAACATGACGACTAGGCTTCCACTGCGCTTTTTAGGCACCACGGAAGTTGTCGCTCGCTACAAATAATCTTGGTCGTGACTTCAAGGATCGGAACCCTAAGATGGCGCCCCCGAAACATCTCGTCGACAAATAGCAGAAACAATTTAAGCTACATTTTGTACTATTGGCCTAAAAAAGCACAAGAAAATGCGGAGACCACAGGCTGATAACAGCCCTAACATAGCGCACAAGCTGCTGAATTGGGTACTTCAACACACTTTTACAAAGCACGCAAGAACAAACTGACACTGGGTCGCAGGTAACTATATGTGTATCACAACTTACATTCTGTCTTCTTACCTTTATTCCATCCCTGGTCCACTTTTTTTATATATGAAAGTCGGCTCCAACCCAGATTCGGGTGACTCCAATTTATGCGGGACACTTTACGTTCTTTGAGTTACCTAAGCCTAACCTTGTGAAAACGCATAGTGAAAAGAAACAAAAAACGTAAAAATATAAAACGAGCTCGTTTCTCTTGGTCTGAATACTCGCGAACAGGAAAAATACCGCAGTACGGAAGAAAAAGCCACCCTGCTCCTTGATGCAGAGGCGCTTGAATTTACGGTGCTATATACATTGCCCACGGTTCTTTTTAACTATTTAATAAATCCGCCTAAGGGGAGCTTATGAAGACGTCTAAGCTCTAAATTTGTACTCATAATTTGTTTTTGTTTTTTTAATTTAAGAAAGGACAGCGACGGATATGCAGCTGTCCAAGCAAAGGTTCTTTTAACACAGCGGGGGCGTCGAGATCCACCTATTTTAGCCCAAGTGGATATTTAAAAATCACGACAAAGTGGGCAATGGCGGCTACGTGGAGTACCCCTAAATTTGGTAAAAAGAAAAAAGACTGCTTACACAATAATAGACTGATAAAAAAAGGATCATCAGGTGCTTAGAGCAGTAATAAGCTTTACTGTCCAGGCGAACTAACGAACTATCAGTGTGAAAAACAAGAAGAAACTTTGAGACTAGGGACAAAAATTGGAACAATAGAACACCGTCTTTGACGCCGTGTTGTTTTCTCCCAATCTTAATCCCTAATCTGAACTTTTTTTTCTTGGCCATGCTTTTATGAAACCCGAGCAGCTCAATTATAGACTGTGTCAACGGTCTGTTGCACGGATTAGATGACGTTGTTCGTTGTAGAGCGTTTCGTACTAAAAAGTCGTACGTTGTCAGAAAAACAAAAAACCTGACAAGAGGAACTATTTTACGAGGTCATCAGAGAACTCGTGGGTGGGTAGGCAAGAGCTTTGAGGGTTTTAGTTATACTTACGAACGGAATCGCGCCACGACATTAACGAACCTATTCGCGAAGTAGCGCACGCCTTCGTTCGGTGCGCGCGGACGTTTTTGCGAGCTTCGAGGTGAGCAGGTCGTACGCGAGCTCCTCCGTCGTCTCCAACGGACCTTTCTTTGAAGACCACGTCAAGCAATATTGAGGGTCGCCATTTCTTGTGGCACGAAGCACGCGATTGGTTCCGAGTTTTCGCCGACCGCTGACGCAGTACTCGATCTCGAAACGAGCTGAGCCGAGCTCACGCCGAACGCCGACGCCGCCCCCGCGACTAATACACTTGAGCGGAGTGCCTGTCCAAACAATCGCGGATTCGCGGATAACAGAAGCAGCGGCTATACGCGATGGAGCCCACTTCTGAAGGCGAATGCGGGGCACAGACCGAACACGAGGGCTTTGTACGGGTTCGACCGAGACACGTGTGCTCACCGGTTGGACGCGAGTTTCGGCCCGATGGTGACGCAACCCTCGTGTTCGTACATTGTACAAAAGACACGATGTTCCCAGCAGACGTGATGACCGAAGCATCTGCGGACCGGCCTCAGGCGTGTTCGAAACATCTCTTCACACATATGTGCTACGCTTTGTGACGTGGTCTCTTGCAGACAGGTTAGGCATGACCAGTATGAGGGGACCGTCATACGAGGAAGAAACGCGCCTCACACAGTGTCTGCAGACTGATTGGATGGATGTTAATGGCTATACCCTTTGAAACGGGCGGTAACTTGCGCTACCTAGACTATATTTTTTTGTATGATGCATAAGCGGTGCGACCGCCACTTTACGTAACCCTGCAAACTCAGCCTTACGTCCTTGTAGAGATGTTGGCACATGGCCATGCTTGGCTAGAGGGGAGAAACCCCGGAACATATTGTACTTCCTGGCCGTTCACCGACTTTGGCGTTGGCGAAGTCGTCAATTGTTCGTTTTCATTTAAGCGTTTTTTTTTTTTTTTCAAATCGGGTAATTATTGTTTTTTATATAAGTTTCGTAACCTAGAACTCATCGATGTTCCGCACTATTATAAGAAGTGCAGCCCTACTTCGAATGTTCTAGGGATCATCTCCTTACTTGACCAGTGAATGAGGAAAAAGATCGGAACCATTCCAGGAGACTATACGATATGTGTGACAGTAAACCAGTCTTTTTGTTTTGATTTGCATGCTTTTTTTAATTGCGTAGAAGTATTTTGGGCAATACAAAAGGGGTGCCTGCTTCTTTTATTTTCTCCTCACAGATCATATATAAAACGTAGTGTACACGGAATCATAATCTGAAGCGAGGTCTGATATCATGCGACCTAGACGAAAAAAATAAAAATTCCGGCTATGGATTTTTTTTCAAATATGAAGGGCCTATTTTAAGATAACCCAAAAACGCGTTTACATGCATGTTATAGAAATATATATATATATATATATATATATATATATATAATCTCTCATGTTGCATAGCGGCTTCAGGTCTCCTGCGGTTTCTACTCATCCATTTCGAATTCTAATTTCCAATAATGTTGCCAGATTATTTAAGAAAGTCGCAATATCTTTCATGCATGAAACCTTTATCGACTTAGTTCGCGGATCCGGCAATCTTGTCTAAAGGTCAGCCACAAACCCTATTCATGAAGATGCATTCCATTAATCAGGAGACTAACCAATCCGCCCGCACTTTTCCTTTTTTATGTTCTCCCGTTAATATTTAGCAATATCACCTCGACCAACAACACGCGGGTACTTTGAGAATCAGAGAAAGCTATGGCCAGACATTTGGAAATGTATAGTAACAACCGGATGTTGCTCCAGTCGGGACTGACTAAACCAAGTGTCGGTCAGGAGGCACATCAAAAATGAAAGGACTGGCTCGCAAACACACGTAAGCCTGCCGTTGGAGCACTGCTCTTTTTGCGGATCCGTCTGATTACTTTCCCGAAAGGAGCCCGACACGGAAACATTCCCTGGAGCAAGGTAATCTATACTCTGTTTTACATTCGATCCGACCCCAGTCTACGCCACAACCTGATGGAACCAATCGGGAAGGGGCAAAAGTGCATCGTCACGGCGCTGGTTGTCTTTTTGGGGTTTGATATCGCCGACCAAACTAATCATGACCAGTGAATGCGTTGCGATCCTGCGCTTTTTTTTCTTCTGTGTGTGACTGGTATAGCCGGTGGTATTCTCGACTCCAGCGAACTATAGAGGGCGCGCTGGTCAGGCGAAATGGCGGACGAAAGGAGGTCGTTTTCGTCGTTCAACACGCGGACCACCATAAATGTCTTGCACTGCAGCGTAAAATCGGTGTTACATATGGTAGCAAAGCGATTTTTCGACGGTAGAAACCTTCTTCTAGTCAGTGCGTAGGAATGACACGGCGGAAGCATAAAAATTATTACTAGGAACGATGTTTGTTTCTATGCTGCCTATACAAGAACCAAGCAGCGATAGCAGACGACAGAGTCGAAACGACCTCCTCTCTGAGCTTCTCGGCGTTGCCGCTACGCGGCGTCGATTTCGCTGGAGTCGCGAATAGTCAGTGACCGGTTAAGAAAAGTTATCTGGCTGGGGAGCAGGAAGCAGACGGAAGGCTGAAGAGAGGAGGACGTTTCCCCCTCTCCTGTCCAGCATTCCCTCTGCTTCCTCCTCCCCAGCCAGAAAACTTTTCTTAACCTGTAACTGATTATAGTAAACCCCACGAATACAACCGGCTCCGTGACGATATACTTTTTCTTGCAACTTTGATTGGCTCCGTCGTACATCGTATAGTGTTCGGCTGTGGGCGGACTTAAATGCGAAACAGAGTGTAGAACTTCCCATACATTTTGATGAAGCCAGAAAACTCACTTTCGTCGGATCCATCCGGGCAGTCTTCCCATCCGTCTCGGACCCGCCTCTCGGGGATGCAGAAGTAGCTCTTTAGACACCGAAACTCGCCCGTATGGCACGCTGCAAAGACACGAGGGAAAAAATAAACAGTTTCCATTAGTTTCGTACGCTTTGTCGTCCTTTCGCGGATAAAGTAAGAGCATAAGCTGCAGACTTAATACAATTATTAATTTCCCCTCGACACAAAGCCGACAAATATAAAATATACGAGGAGAGTAGTACAATGCAGGCGTATGTGAGTTTGTAACATAGATCCTTGAACCACAGTAAAATGTTTTTTACGGTATGGGCTCAGCGGAGCATGAATGACAGGTTACAAGCAACGAGAGTGAACAAATAATTATATTTTTGATAAATAAAATAAATTAGCTTAATTTCATTTCAATCAGATCTATTTGACTTAAATCACATTGATCTGGTTTATATCACTGTACATAGAAAGTGTTTCTTAGTGTTGTTAAACATAGAAGAACGATTGATCAGGTCGCTCGATCACTGAGAATAACGCCGGAGAGAGTATTACAGTAAATTCACACTTTTAAAGTACACTTTCATTAACAACTTTTGTATGTAAATGTCACAGTGAAAAGTTTTATCTGTTTCTTTTTTTTCGTCTACTTATTTGCTTGCAATGGGATATTAATACCCCGTTTGCACGCTCATAAATGTACCTTTGGCTAAGGAACCTTTATGTCCGGCAGCGAATCATTTCATGACTCGTGTGCGCGTGGCATGTGCTCGCGACCGAAGAGCGTGGGCTGATTCGCCGATTGCAAAGGAACCTATGGTAAAGGTATCTTTGTATTGCCCGTAGTGAATGAGGTATTAGTGACGTGATTAGCGAAGTAAAAGGAATGAAGCTTAGCTTGCAACTTTGCTCAGAAGAGCACGGTTTTTGGTTAATGTTCAGCCTGTTATAAATATTCCGTGCTTGATGACCCTTGGATGTAAATGCAAAACGAATTCATAGAGCAAGCATCAACTGACAGAAAAACAGTGATTACAAACATCTGTTAATTATATATTGCGGGAAAGCTTTGATTTCAATCATTATAGCTAGGGCAAGCTAGGCTAGCCGGCAACGCAATGAAACACAGATATAAAGCTAAGCACGGCTTAGTACACCCTATGGTAGAGCAGCACCGCTGTTAAGCCATTGTCGGTTCTAGAAAGTGTGTCTTTGTAAGTCATATGTCACTCTATGTTATGTCATCAAACCAAAGTTTGAACCACTGTAGGCGATTAAGGAGGGTTAAAAGAAATAAAAGACGGAGTATTTTTAAACATTGACGTGCTATTTTGTCCTATTTAGGGAAATCAGCTAGGTTTCTAAAACACTAACACAACTCCAATAATGGCTAGGCATTTAACAATGCTCATTTTGACACATTTTGCCATATTTTATACGAAGCCGTTTGTTGGTAAACAATTTGTGAAAATGTCTCTAAAACGTGTCTACTTGGCATGTTTCAAATTTTCTTGCATAAAAATCAAATTTCTATTGTATTTTTATATATTCTGTACATGTTTTTAAGCCTTTCATAAAATAACTAAGAAAACTCATTACTACGTGCATGCTTCGGTGTGAAATTGACGGCTGTGCAAAACACCAGTGAAACCTTGACAATCTTCATGATTCGAGCTTCATAATTCCATATCTCCGGAAGACAGTCAGCTACAGCTTTTCATATATACCTGGATACTCCTCTCAAGAACATGGATTTCACGTATCTTTTTTACATAAATATAAAACGATAAGACCCGAGCCATCATTGTACGATCTGACGTGGAAATAACCTAGAGCAATAAAGGATTTTGACGTTGCATCGTACGATACACCAAAACTCTAAAATGACGCAGTTTAAACAAGCTTTAAACAAACTCATATGTCTAGCCACAGACGTTATGCATAAGTACAAGATACTTGAGTTCCTAAAAATGTATACACCTAAATCATAAATTTAAAACGTACGTCTCTTTCCAACTCCTGGGAAAAAAAAGGTTATTTAAACAAGTATACTAAGGTATCACAGAATTTAACTAAAAAATGACTCTTCTCTTTCACGTACGTCAAATAAATTATTATTCCGTTCTGAGATAGATCAACATAATTATAAACGTAAAGAGCTCACCAAAGGCGATTACATATTTATTTTTCTAAATTTCCGTAAATACAGCTGTCTGCTGACGATAAGGAGTAATTTGGTTCGCCAACCGTCTACAAGAAGAAACATATTGACGTGCACACGCATGCCCCGAAGCACGCATGTCCGGTAAATAAGACGCCTACCAGCCCATAAATACTGCGAGTGAATTATAAAACAAATTAGTATGAGCAAACATGTCTTACCCCCTATCAAATCCAACTTAGGTCTGATTTACGCCAACCAACTCTAAATCTAGATCCTGACATCACATCAGAATATATGTATATATATACAGACGAAACTCACTAAGTTGAACCCTTTGCTCAGTGACCAATACGGCTTCTTTATGACGTCTGTTTTGTGGGCGCCACCTCTGGAGCAAGATGCCCTGGCGGACACGCTGCACTTCACGTATGTGAAGGTTTAGCGCTGGTCCTCGTACCCTTGGGAGAATTTGAAACTGCTTCCCACACGCATGAGGCACTCAGACAGAACGGAAAAGTCGCCCCCGTTTACAAAATTGAGTGAGCACTTGGCGTCTCATCCCCGGCGGAATAGACGACGAAGAATCTAATATATCAGGTTTTCTGTAAACAAAGCACTTGGGCTTTGGTCAAGCTCCCTCCACCCACCCTCTTCCCCGCTGCAATGACTGCCAAATTTGGTATGTAGTTCGACTCCCAAGTGTATTACCTTCGAGCGGAACAAAAGCAAAATGACATCAAGTGGTGAGAATCCCTTGATATCGACTATGTCAATATTATCCAGCAGCGACATTGAGCAAAGAAATTACTGGAATTCTTTAAAATGCGTCTTCTTGATCATTTTCGTGTTGTTGCAAAACGTTCGAGAATTGCCGGATCGTGAACATCTTGAAATGTTGATAAAAACATTGATTCTCGAAAAACAACGTGCAACATTCGGGGTTTGGTTATACGGTTGAACCAAATTAATATACCATCGGGACAACGCGAATGTTGTCCGGATCGTATATTAAATAAGTTCTACCGTATAACGTATTTAAATAACTGATTACATTTTAAAAATGTTTACAACTTTTAAATTGCTGAAATCTCCCCAGTTTTTGCGCAGCATCTAATAAGCCTTTTCATTTATTAGCGCAACCGCGACCCGTGGACACTTAAGGTAACTTAAAACCATGGCCCAAGCTTTCATTAAAGCTCGACTATCCTAACACCGAATGGCCCAAGATTGGTTAAAAGTAGGACTGTGCAAGTACTGCTTGGAATCGAATAGTGCAACGTAACCCCTAGCTTCAACACTGAAGGAAAGATTGTTTATCGCGGTTTTCTTCTCGCACAGTGAAGGCTACAACTGACGTAGCGCTATTCGATATAACTACACCCTTAGTTAAAAGTCGCCTCTCAAGTCGCAAGAGTTTAACTGAGTCAAAGACAACTATATTTGCTACCCACCTTATTAACCACCTTGTTATACGTTTAATTATTCACGCCCACATGAATGCACGCGCAGTTACAACTTACTAGATTCGTACAAACCGGAGCTATCAACCAAATCAAACTGAAACACTGCATATTTTTTTTAGTTCAGTTAGGTTTGAACAACAAAATGTCTCTGACGGGATTCAATTAGTCGCCTTGGGAACCGGCTGTCCCGCCAAGACCCACCGCCGGTCCCGTGGGAAATTGGCCCATATTAGCTCGCCTTTCATCACGAAAGAAGCAGAAACGGAACTTAAGAGTCCGAAGACCTTCGATAACCAAGCTTCGTTGAATCCTGCGTGAAAATGAATGCACCATGAACAGATTCGTCAGGAATGAGGAAATGCGACGGCGCAAAACTACAAAAAAAATATATATATATTTATTTTATTTTATTTATTTGGCCTGCTTTCCGGTGCTCGGCCGATGGTTGATTCCCATTGCTACAGAATGCGATGCGGGTTCGTTAACTTGCCCCGCGGCGAGGAAAACCGGGATTTATGAGGGCCTAATCGCTGACCTCTGGTCCGCGAAGGCAAACGCGGTCCGGACAACGCCCGCCTAGTCAGACACGCCCTGCACACAAGCAGAATCTAATCTTAGAAATAAATCTGTATCGGGCTGTTGGACGCATGGGAAAAAAGAAGAAGAAAAGCAAAGTGGTTCCTGTCGGAAATAGAGCAGACCCAAATGGTCGGTCGAGTGTAAGAATAGATATTTTGGTTTTTGAGAGAAGTTGATGGCCCGCCACCACGAAACCCTAATTCGGTCCTGGGAACTCTCGCGTGATTAATGGGAAATGCGTCTTCTTTGCTAGACTCGTTTTCCCGGCATGACGAACGGGGCGAAAGGAAGCATTTCCGCAGGGGTTGAAGCGAACTTCCTCGCGCGGCACCGTTACGATCGACCTACGGAGTCACATATGTAACTAATAAAACCTATTTCTTGCTTTGTTCAGTGCGCGCTGGGTTATCATCAAAAGAGTAGTTTTTACAGCGCTACTTGCTGTGGGCTCTCTCTCTCTCTCTCTCCCCCCCCTCGATATGATGTCGGCTGTCCGTCGTCGCTCTCGTCACGTGACACGGAGACGTTGCAGAGTCCCATGACGCCTTGTCATATGACGTCACGCTGTCACCTGATGTTATTTATCTAGATCATTTTATAGACATGAATGTTTCACTCACCGTGTATGCACCGGCGACGTTTCCTTTACGTAAGGTGAAATGGACACAAGGACACATTAGGGTCCGGTAAGGCATCGCAGGCATCGATATATGACTGAACGAGCATTTACTGTCATTTTTTCCCATAATCTTAAAATATAAGAAGACAAACAGAAAAAAAAACGGCAGGGAAAAGCCAGTGATCACTTGTTCGCACTAAGAGTGTTAGTCTATGTCCCCCCCCCCCCTCGTTTTTTTTTTTTTTCTGGCTTCTCAGGAGAACTAGAGAACCGGGCCCGGCAACACACATATGGAAAATTGGCCTCATGGAAAACTATTCTCAATGACTGTGAAGAAGCAGTAAAAACAAACTATTTCATTTTAAAAAGTAAATGCAGCTTGGATACTGACTTTTTTGAAGGACATAATCTACACCGGTATCTTTACCTACTCATATCGAATCGCTTATTTTATTACGGCAGCTACGCTTTTCCCGAGCCTTCAATGGGTCGGCGCACAGCAAAGTACGCGCTCACATTCGAAACGAGAAACGTGCGCGGGTCACAATTAAGCGGGAAGGCGGCAAGTGAAGGAGAAAACGTGACGCAGAAATCGGGCACAGCACCACAGCCTGCGTCGTGAGGACGGGTTGCAGCGTACCGAAGACGATTGAGACGAAGCAGCTCGAATTAAGAATCGCGCATCTCTCTGGTGCTCATCCGTAGCGGCGCGGCATCGTCCCAAACTTTCGTCATTAACCTTTTTGGAACGGTGACCGTTTCGGATTCCAGTGTTCGCGGTTCGCCAGCAGCCGTCGCGCACACCTGCACGAACGCACGCACGGCTACAGGCTGCGCTCGCTGGCGAATATCTAGAGAGGGATGTTGTGCGCTCCAGCGAAGGACGTCCAGGGGCAGATGAGTTTCACAGTCGTGGAAAGCACCAAGGACGCATACTAAGGACGCTTTCTCACAGTTCTATCTCCCTCTCTCTCTCTCTCTCTCCCTCGTTATTCCTGGACATTTACTCAAGGCTCAATACATTTCGCAAGGATATCACGAACCGCTTGACGCGGCCACCACATGCTCCATACCTTCGAATTTTACTGGTGTCAACAAATTAACTGGATTGTGAGATGTTTGTTGTAGGTATTTATCGTAGCGCCCACCGTAGTTATGCTGTGCTACTCAGGGTTACATTATGATACGGCAGATAATAACAACCCCAAGGTATAATTTTCGGTAAGCTCGTAATGTTACTTTAGTTCCGAAAGCTAAAATCAAAGTATTAAATGATATTAATTTAGATAGCAATCGTGTGAGAGAAAAAGTGTCGAAGCAAAATATTCTAATCGCAATTTCAGAGCTAAGAAAACTGATATTAATTGAATGGAAGGGCACACGTTGGTCGTGCGCCCTTCGATTCAAATAGGCAGATTGTACCGAGGAGAGCTATCCAGAAGGAAGTACGCGATAGCAAGTTTATTCGCCCCGGTGTACTGTTTCTTTTTTTTTTTTTTATCAGTGACTACCATTCTTAAAGCTACCAATTTTTGAATTACAAGACATTGCATTCTTTCAAAATACACACATGTTTGACTTTCTTTAATTTCTCGGGACATTTTAACTATCGCCTTGTATATCTCGAGTCTTGCGAAATTGACCCTAAACACATTTTCTGGGTTCTACGAAGACCCAGTGGAAGGGTTGTAACAGCCAAAGTCATATCAGGTACTACTCGAAGGCTCTATACTTCGGAGCATGTAGTCTCTTTTTCCATTTTGGTGGAAAAACCGTCTTGCATTCTCGACTTCAAAGCACTTAGCGAGAGTATTCCCGGAGTGAAAAGCAAAATCTCGTACAAAGCACAATTCATTTCTAAGGACATCATTAAAATGTGGTGTTTTGTGTCAAATCACGTTGCGCCTACAAGCAAAATATAAATACCCCGAAAAAATACGATTAGCTTCAAAATTTATTTTTATAATATTTGCCTATAATTAAGATTTCTTTGCGATCTAGCTACGCTCAATAAAAGTCACTTCCTCATACCAGGAAATGCAAAATTTTGAGTTTAATTCATCACTGACTTATTAACGAAAGAACTCACGTGTGAGCTCGCAAGTGACGTTCAAATCTTAATGGGAACCTTAAGCGGTTTTGTATCTGAGAAAACACACTAAAATCGTCTTCATTTGATCTCCAGGATCTCAAATATCGAAATTATATATATATATATATATATATATATATATATATATATATATATATATATATATCAATTTTATGCATGGAGGTTGCACAAAAACATTTACAAAGTACCGCCGAAGGCCCTCCTTCCCGGAGCGTGACGTCACAAAAGGAGTTTTCGGAATCTCCGCTCTCGCGCGTCTTCAGCGCTTATCAAATGTATGCACGCGCACTCTTGCTATTTTTCAAAAGGGCAGAAAACGACGTAAAAATTTCTGCCGTGCGGGGGAACATTGACGCGTTGCAGCAGTTATGCATGGGCGCCGCCATAACCGACCTTTATAGTGTTTGTTTCCTCGTATTCCGTTCGCTTCACTTCATCATCGCCACAGCAGGACATGTTGTTTGCCACTTTCGGTGCTACTGTCTCCTTCTCCCTAGCATAGGTCTTTGTGGAGACTCGTCAATACGCGCTTCAGTGGCTCGCCATCTTAGTAAGACAAAAGAAAGTCGGCACTGCCGGCTCAATCTCGCGCGTGTTGAAAGCGTCTATACTTGGCAAGCTTGCGATTGCACACGCGGTCCTCGAGCGATACGCGCTTGGTGGCCGAAAGATCCTTTTATGACGTAAAAAATGGTCGGAGTTTTTCCGTGTTTTCTCGTGGTTAGGGTGATTTTCGGGGAAAAGGAACGTGATGTTCAGAGTCACGGGATAAAACTACGCTAGAATCAACCTCTATCTGATTTTTCGAAAGAAATGTTTCAGCTTCCCTTTATCTCTAAACGGTGTCGGAAAGGTAAGATTGCATGATAATTAATAATCGCCTAATACAGAACCGTATCTTCGCATCATGACTGATCGGACGCCGAGTAAGAATTCTACGTGCAGCGATTAGCTCAGTTTGTTTCGTCTTTAAGGAAAGACGCATACAAAGGAACTTAAAAATAAAGAAGTTCATGAGGACCCCGAAAAGCCATAAACACGTAACGACAGCTCCCCCACCTTTTTTTTTCTTCTTTTTTGCTAGTTATATTTGTTTCGGCTATACATTGATGCAAAGTAGTTTCTCAAGAAAAGTACCGCCACACGCGGCTCCTTCCTTGATCCAGTAGGCGTTTCAACTCCTCCGCACGCCCGTATAGATCTAGACCCGCCTTCGTTTTCAGCTCCCCCGCTTCCCTCGCAATACCGTGCGAAGATGTCATGACACGACGCTGAATCTTCCCACACGCCATTCGAAGAAAGAGGACGAGCAGGATCGCGCACGAGGGCAGATGCCCGACGTCTCCCGTTCATTACCTCACCACTCTCCACGCCCCAACCCGGATAAACAGAATCCAGCGCAAAGCAGCGTCAAGGAGCGTATGACAGCGTCCCACTACGTGAATTTCGATCGGATAGAGAAGGAAACGGCCAATACCAGACGTCTCGATAGTTCGTTTACCCTTACGTTGGACCGCAGAGGAGCCGATACGAGCCGTCCAAGCTAGTCCAAGCCAGTATCCAATGCCGTATACGTGTCACGTGACTCTCTGGAGAGGCTGTGCGGGGCGTGGGGTCACGTGACAGGTACGCAGCGCTGGCTTGGCTGAGGTTGGTCGTAGTGGCCACCGCGGTCCATCGTAAGGTGAAACAGTGCAGTCGGAAGCCGCGGTTCCCGAGTGCACCGCCGTCGAGCGCCGACGTTTCTCACGATGACCCGATCGTCGACGGGGTTGGCTCCCTTCACGAAGCAGGAGACGATCCTAAGCGGGCCAAGGACACCGGGGACGAGCACTCGCGGCGAGCACGGACGCTCTGCCTCCCGCCCGCGAGCTTGCCTACGCGGACAGGTTGGCCCCAGAGATCGCTCCGCTCACTTGCCGAGGTTGTGCCGTTTGAGAGAAGGACTCATCCTACCTTTCTGTCTCAAAACATTAAACAAATGTTTTTTGTTTTTTCCAGACTTTACATATGTTTGCTCAAAAAGAAAAAAAACTAAAGTTCTGAAAGCTACATTAATGAGGTCTTTGTCGGTGAGTTATACGATAATGACGACATAATATAGGGGGCCAATTATGACGATAAGGCGGTTAATTACCTTTTTCCTTAGTGCAAATATACACATGGTTCCAACTGGAAACTTGCTGAATGTCATTGAAGACCATTAAGTCAGTAATTTTCAGAAATGCTTTAGGAGCGTGGGAAGCGCAGTAGTGGGATAAAGTTACCACTCGCGCAACAGGCAGGCGGGGAGAAAGACGGAAATACAATGCGGGCGCAATGTCACTCAGGTATTCTCGCGCCTGTTGCTGCTGCAAAATTTAATGATTTAGATATTTTTGATGACGCACGGCAAATATCTAATTGCAACCAGGTATATTTATTTTCATGCTTAAAAAGTTAATCGAGACATTGTAGTTAACTATACTTCGTCTCACCTTAGCACAGACTAACTGCGAAGGCTTTGGAAGCGCGAGCGGGTAGCCTTGACTGGAGCCATAGCCTCCTTTATACTGACAAGGCCTGGCAGATCACCAAGAGAAGCGGCTGCCGAAATGGAAGAGGTGGAGCGGCAGACAACGAATGACAGGAGAGCCACGTGACTGGCACTCCCGCTGCGGCGAGACGCCGATACGCAGCGTCTCGCCGCTGCCGCGAGACGCTGCGGTGAGACGCAAGGACCCGAAAGTGAGTTTTGGGTCCTTGCTGCTGCAAAAGCTGTGCGCTGACGTCCAGATTCCCCAAGAAATGTTCTGTGCTACCAGATCCTCGCGCTCCAAATCTGCGACTGGGCACTCTATGGCTCCGTTGTCGAACTGCCAGGCCTCCTTGAGTGTAGAGGAGGCTATGCCGGAGTACACGCTGCACGAGCGGCCGTGCAGCCGCCGAGGCTTCGTCCAAAGCAAATAACTCGCGCTTTTGGCGTGCGCGGCTCACAATATATGCTACGGTGAGACGAAGTATAGTCGACTTCTCGTGACGATTAGCCGCCTATATTATGTTCCCCCTAGTCGTAAAACTCGCCTGCACAAAACTGCGTTAATGTAGTTTTCACGCCTTATCTTTTTTTTAATGTAAAGTAAAAAAAAAGACACCTTGTATGCTAGGTGCCTTCTCTAAAGGGACACTTTAACGCAATCTGAAATATACCCGTCGTGCCCAGAAATAGGCTGAATACGATCCAGAATATTCGTAAAATGACAATCGCACGTTCCTATTTGGAGCCTGATAACTGTATGCTTCGCTATAAACGGCCCACTCTGGCAAGCGCTCGGAGACCAGCCAGCGGAGAACACGTGACATCCGCTGCAATCGTGACGTAGATTGTCTCGGGACGAGCAAAGCTACGGCCGAAGAACGCCTGCGATCGGACCAGCACAACACTAACCCGAAAGCTGCTTTTGTACGAACTTTTGAAAGAAAAGTTAATCTTCCATAATCTTGTAGAGGGACAATAGAAACGTCTGGTACACACAAAACAGAGTCTCGCGGAGAGAGGAGTTCCTCCTTCTCTCTTCTCGTGGTGGCCGGAGGTGAGACAGTTATCGTCACTACCTGTCAAGGGGCATTACAAACGAGGCGTTAGCCACATCCACCAGGTGCTCTCTGCTGATCGTCTAATTCGTCTTAAAATTCTTTTCCGTGTCTTTTTCAACAAGAGATCGGTATGTCCGATGTGATTCTGCTCCGTTGAACATGCAAAGGCGAAAAAATAAGCGCCGAAATCTTCGGTGTAGTATCCCTTTAAAAGCCTCGGCCAGACTGCCAATGCATCGTACAAAAGACAGTCTGCAGCAGGCACTGTCTGAGACCTTCCTTGTATGACGGTCGCATTGGTCATGCAAAAACAAACTGTCTGCAGCATGTTGCAAGCATGTATAAAGCAAAGGTGCTTCCAACATGCTTCGAAACAAAACACACGCTTAAATTATTTATTTTGTCTTACACTTGTTTGGTATAGAGGTTTTCTATGACACTCCACAAGTTTCTATACTTCGTCTCACCCTAGCATGGACTAACCGCGAAGGCTATGCTAGCGCGAGCGGCCAGTCTTGACTGCCTTGACTAGAGCACTTGCTGCACGAGTGCTCGTGCAGCCACCGTGGCTTCAATGAAAGCGACTAGCTCGCGCTTTTAGCACTCGCGGATAACAATAGTCTATACTATAGGTGAGACGAAGTATAATTGAAGCGATAGGCTCATATTTCACTTGCTAATAGCTTAATTAACAACTTTTACTTAATTACCAGACTTATCGTGAGAATTAGCCGCTTTATTATATCCACCTGGAAGGAGTTATATAACTGGCCTGCACAGACAGCATTAAGTCCTGTTCACACATGCGTCGCGAGCGCTATAAGCACAGCGCTGACTGCGCTGAGCGCGTGCTGACGGTAGCATTCACCAGATTTGTATCACACCGTCGAAACCGTTGTTCATGGCAGACGATAAGTAGCCGACGACACGTGAACAGCGCTATTGGCGGTGCGCGACCGAAAGCGTCGCTGTGGTCGGCCTTCCACGATTGGCCAAACGCTGACTATGACGTCAGAAAAGGATTTATCATCGACGGAAATAAGAGGAATGAAGGAACTTTAACTTTGACGGTGTTGGCAGTGTTCCTTGAGAGCGCAATGATTTCAAGCTTCCACCATGCTATTGACAAACACCATCGAACTTGTTGTTTGCAAGGTAATGACGTCACAAGGGGAAACATAGGAGGGCGCCACCAAAACATCTCGCCGCTAATATCAGCGCTCCACCGCAAGTGGAAACCGGCCTTTCGTGTAGCTTTCACGTTTTTTTTTTTAGACCGCAGCTCTTATGCACTCAGTGCCGTGTTTTGCGGCGTCGTCGTCGCCGTCACGTAACCGCGCGCGTAGCATTATGGGACGTCACAGACCTATACCCCAATTTAATTCCCCGCTAAATTTAGGGGGAAAATGTTTCCGCCAACTTTAGCGGGAAATTTTGCGAAAATTTCCCGCTAATGGAAGAGAGGAAGAGAGAGGTTACGGAGAGGGAGGGGGGCATACCCTCTCCTCCATATCCTCCCCTTCTCCTCCTCAAGAGCTGCGCTCTCATTCGGCATGACAGAGAATTGTAAACGTCTTTTATTTATTTTTTCTTAAAAACATTTCCAAAGAATAAGAAGAAAAAAACGTAATTTACACGTGTATTTGTGCATCCTTTCCTGATTTGTCTCGCGACAGCTGAAGTTCGCTTGCTCGTGTCGTGTCTGTTTTCTTCCGCGGGCGCCAAGCGTTTCCCGGCCGTTCCCGGATTTCCACTCGCTGCTGTGTCGCCTTTCGGTCGGGAACGAAGCTTTTCTTTTTCTCGGCAATGGGGGAGAGCATTCACTGCCGCGGAGGTGTTGATGGTTGCTCGTGGCCGTTGCGGTCAAAGAAGCGGTCCCTCCAGGTGTGCCGAGTCCGGAAGCGCATTGGTAATCGTCCGCCTGCCGTCGTTCGTGGACGGGCGTGAATAGATAGCGCTCTTTTATTCGCGTGACGAATTTCGTTATTCACCGTGCGTGCGTGCGCGCATTAGGTAAGCAAGCTGATACGATGCTGCACCTCTGGGAGATATCTCGCTCGGGTTCATCAAATGCACGGTCCTGAACTACGACTGAGAATGAACGATGCCTTACTTTACGAAAAGTGGCACACCGCATGCTATAGGAAGAGTCATTATATTCATCATTGTCTCGAACATGTGCCGCAACATTTCTGCGAAGAAACCTGGCAAGATAAAATACTTCGAGAGCTGTGGGCTGCTCACACCTTAGCGACGTGTTCGGTACTGCTTTGATTTCCAGCGCAGCAGTTCGGATTGACAGTCAGGCCTTTACATCCTAAGCACATTATCTTCAACCGGTTAGTGATTATCAGCTGTCTACGAACATTTAATGACGCTGGGAGGGTAGTGCGGAAACGTTTTCAGTAGCGTTCGCAAAACGCCTTTTCTTTCTTTCTCGGCCCGCTTGTTGCTCGTTTTCAGTAACATGATATTTGTTTTAAAAACTCGCAGTGAGGTTCTTAAATATATTTAAAACTCTTTAAAAACCGGGCGTTTCCACAGTGAGTTCATGAGTACAAGAGCCGGTCATGTGGGTTGGACACAGCTGACTACAAACCGGAGAAGAACAAACGCAGTGCGTTGGAAAAAAGCTGGAATAACAGACTGCCTCCGTTCTTCTTGCAGAAGTATGGCTCTCCGTTCCGTGGCAGAGCATGCCTTAGACACTTTATGTGGCACTTCACCCTAGCGGCGGGTGCTCAGTTATGCCAGCTCATACTCCGGCACGCTGTATGTGAAACTGCAGGCCATATACGAGGGCTGCGGACGATCCTGATATTATCGAGAATCACAGTCGACTGAAACAGCCGGGCGTGGCGGTTAAACAAGCGGTCACTCCGTGTGTCCGGGAGCTACAGGTGGTATGAGTGGTTTAACTGACGTGTGTTTTGCTACAAATGGCTAGCGTCTGCTGGAAGACCATCGGTATAATACAAATGTCCACAATGATGGTTGTATTTTTTGTTATATATTCTACAAGTGCGATTCCAGTTTGCTTCTCAATAGTGAAGTGAAAATATTATATATTGACAAGCAGATGTACAGGATTGTATAGATGCTCGCTTACTTTTTATACCTATTTTATTTAGGTTCAATTGTATTGAGCTACCGGCAAATCGATGCTGAGTGCGCACGAGAGCCATTAGCGGCGAAATGTGTTTGGTAGCGCCCTCCAATGGTACCCTCTCGTGACGTCATTACCTTGCGAAATACAAGTTCGACGATGTTTGTGATGAGCATGGTGGGAGCTTGAAATCATTGCGCTCTGAAGCGAACGCCGCCAACACCGTCAAAATAGAAGTTGTTTCATTATTCTTATTTCCGTCGATGAGAAATCCTCTGCCGACGTCATAGTCAGCGTTCGGCCAGTCGTGGAAGGCCGACCACAGCGACGCTTTCGATCGCGCACGTCGCCAATAGTGTACCCTGCAGATACTGATTAAAGCCGAGTATGGAAGATAAAACCCCAGAAAAGAGTCCAAATCTTCGGTCGGCATGTCATGCCTGGTTTATGTACTAAAATTGTTTTCACTGTTAATTTTCTTTTTTTTTTACTTTTTTGCCTAAGTTTTACAGATATACGGGCAGATGAAGATGAACCTTTCATGGCATTTTTTCGCTCACTGCCCCATCCACCCTTTATCAATGTCGAATCGGCGCTACCCATAGCGAAGTCACAAAGAAGCAATCTAGCTTCGTTTCACTTTTTCTCGGCCAAAACGAGACGCACTTTCACTCGCTTTGTCGCGACCGCTTTACCATCCTTCCAACCTTCAACAACTCAAAAAAAAAACAAAAAAAAACGTCGCATCGTTGTTGAACCGGAGACCTCCGCAACCCTTCAAAAACGCCGTGGGAAATTCAGCTAAGCTGGCTCAATGAGCGCCATTCCTCAGAACCTCCAAGGTTCATGCCATCATCATATAGCCTAACCGACTCGACCGCCGTCATAACGCCGCTTTTACATCATCCCGCTTACGCAATAGTTCTCATCCCACAACCTACTCAACAAGGCACATCGGAGCAATCAAATAGAAAAACAAACACGCAAACAAAAAAATCATAACACGGTCGAGGGAGCCGTTCCACGGACCCCGAAATAGAAAACAGGGCCACTTACATAAGTGGGGGCCCTCGCGAAAGCACGCCAACCCAAACACGAACCCAACCGTATAGTCAAGAGAAAAGAAAACAAAAGAACGAGACGGCGGCCCTCGCGGCGTCTATTCTTTTCGTCCAGACGTCATTCCCGGGGAACACACGACCACTGGCCCCATGAGCACCCGTATACGAACTTCATTCGGAGCGCCGCGGGTCCTGCACACACCGGTAAACATAGCCACCTTTAAGGGCAGCAACGGTCCGCGAGCGTCCTACAAAGCTCATAACGAGGCCAAAAAATTTCGTTTGCCGATCGCGGCAGCAGGCAACAGGTGAAGGCAGAGGAAGGGGGAGAGCTCGTCGAGGCAGTCTCGATTCCTCTTCGTAATGGAACGGAGAGTCGATCGGCCCAAGCCGCGCGTGCTAGTATGTGGCAAATGGAGACTCCACGCTACGACAAATAAATAAAAAAAAAAAAACGTGTACACGAAGGATGGGATGGGGTGTGTTGCTGCAGCGTAGCTTGGTGACTTGGAAAGAGGGCGGCTCTCATAAGTGAACAGCAACGACGCGAGTCGTACGGGGTCAGACTGCCCCAATGTACGAGCGCTGGACGGCTGAGTGGAGAAGGCTGAGAAGGCAAGATGTGAGCGGTGTGAGAGCGCGCTTGGCGGGAGAGTGTGCCGCCGAGTGAGCGCGCGCTTCGTCGGGTTGTTCGTGAATTCCGCCGCCTTGTAAAGTAGGTCGGACTCGGCGGGCCTCGCTGGCTTGACCGGCCGCAAGCAAACTCAGAGACGGGGCGGCGCGGAGAATCGGGCCTGCATTTGCCGCCACGGAATGAACGGCCGCCGGCCGTCTCGCGCACTTTGATGCGATCCTTTTTTCTCTCTCTTTTTTGGCAGCGTTTAGGAGTAGTTTCGGGAGTTTGTAACCAAGTTGGATTTCGTTCAGGAAACGAGCAAGGGATACTTTAGGGTTCTTCTGATCCAGGATTGAGTCTTAATTCTCGTTTAAACTCCTGAATCTAAAGGATTTATCTCAGGAAGGTAGGCTTCTGGCCTACCTTCCTGAACTTGCCTTCCAATCAAAACGGCGTTCCCCACGAGGTGTGATCTCAGCACGACCAACAGTAAAGCCTGGTTCAGACAGTGGCGTTTGACTGCGCTGCGGCTGCGAGAAACCGGGACATCCCTGCCGCTTATATCGCGTGCCAAGATGATTCCTTGAATTGGATCCCACGATTCATACGAAGCACAGATGTGCCGGTGACTCGCTTTCGGTTCTCGACGCAACGAAGCTCAAACGCACTCAAACGTAAGTGTCTGAGCTAGGGGTGCCTTCATGAGCGCTTTGCTTAGGGCGGAGACACGTGGCCATTTTGTCTCACACTTAATTATTTTATTTTTCTTAGGCAGGCACGCGTGAAAGAACATGTCCCTGCACGAGTTTGTGGCGCTGACTGTGCTATGGCGACATTTTGTTTTCGCCGATTTCCTTGTATTTTTACTTCCGTGAAGCCTTGCTGTCGGCGTCGGGTACTTCAAGGGGTGGCATCACCCTAAACAGAAAAACATCAAGACATCCTCAGTCTGAACTAAAGTTACTGGATCCTGGGAAAGTAACGCCGAGCTCCACACCCAATGTGGTCGCCATCTTGGTCGTGAAATGAGCATTTCTCCTTACGACCTGTCCGTTCTTGGTGATGAATCTAGATTCGCTGGTGACTGGTGCTTTATGGAGTCGTTTTTGTATACCAAGATTTGCTAACCACATTTTCAGCAGAAACAAAGCGTTCACCTTCGTACCACACCAGATGCTGTGTCCGGTTCTTGGAGGCACTGAAAAATAAGTTTACTGTCTTAGAGATACACAAGAAGAACAACATAATTGTAAGAGATCCATGGAGATGGGCATGATCAATAAGTAGATCGCATACAAAGTGCCAAAGACTCTGCTTATATTGGCGAGGAACGCTTCCAGTACGATGATGCTCCATGGTGATCTTGGCGCGACTGGTTTAGAACGAACCCATGGAAGCTTCAATTTAAATGGTCCAAGATGGAGATTTCCATGGCAACGTAGACCGATTAGCCAATCGCTTGCAGGTTTGGGTCGTCTACATATGTTAGTATCTGTTTCTTGTCCGGCTAGCAGGTAGGGAAGGCTTAATGGCGCTACTTTCCCAGGAGCCAGTGACTTTAGTCTGAACCGGCCTTAAGAATGTAGTCAGGAGCTCTCATCGTTTTTATTTCGTTAATCTGGAAAGGAGCAGTTAAACGTAAATTTTCGAGTCACGCCTAAAAACGGAGTCCCACTGCTTATACATCATACAAAAGACAGTCTGCCAAACAGATTCGAACGCGAGTCCCCGCAGAAATCCGTGTTTCGAATACCGCATGGCAATGAGTTTAAGGGAAAAAACTTGGCACGCGGCATTCGAATCACGGATATTGCGGTGACTCGACTTTTTCAGTCTGTCTATTGTATGATGTATGAGCATTGTGACCCCGGCTTTAGGATAGAGCAGTGAAACAAATAAAAAGTACAACTCACTATTTTTGTTCCAAATAAGCTTAGCAATAGCTGAAGGTGCATTCGTAATTTCATCGCAAATTATACGAAACTTAGGGGCATCTGAATTTACACGCGCCTTCAAGATAGGCCTGTGTCGTTATTTGAGAGGAAGGCTGTTTTAGCGTCGCTATACTCCGTTTCACCTTATGTTGTACCGCAGAAAAGCACAGGAAAGCACCGAATTTTCCGCACTGTAGACCTCGGACAAGATATGTTTGAAAGTTGAAATTTTGCGCGGAGCGGACTATCTTCAGGTGCGCACTATCCAGAATTTCTGCTCTTAAACATCGTTCATTATGACGAGACGTGACAGATTTTGTGAACGAAAGAGTATGTTAATGCTGGTTTATGCATGATACAAGCTTTTTGTGAGCTAACGAAGCAGTCATTTGTCAAGTTGTACCGTGTGAGAAGATTTTTGTGTCGATTAACCACCAAGTGCGGATTATATGGACAGTGTGTGGATCCGGAAAATGACAAACCAACTAGCCCAAATCCAAGCATTGTTAGCGCTAAGTTAGTTTGTTCGCGGTTTCGCTTTCCTTTCTTCCGTTGTGCCCTTTACTGCAATCATGTTAATATATTATGCGCGAAAAAACGAACCAAAAAAACGATTGAAAGTAAAAAATTTAATTTTTTTATTTACTTGTGGGTGTTAATGGTTATAAAGAGCGATGGGTAAATGTTAATCGCTTCCTATATTTTTTAAACGGGACTGGATCAAGAACTAAAAAAAAAAAATGTAGCACGGCTTTGCTCTCTTCAATCGTTGCGGCCCGGATCAAAAGCGTCGGATGACCCATTTTGCGCATGTCTGACCTTCATCTTTCAGTGTCTACTATGATCGCCTGTTTCTTTTCTCTTTTCTTTTTCACTATAAAGCAGGGACACTTTAAACGTGGACGTCGCCCCCGATAACCGCCCACTAACCCAGTTAAATAGCATATTGTCATGGCCGCAGTTGATTTCTTTTTTTTTTTTTTTCTGAACAGAATGTATTTTCGCTTTAAATGTAAACAGAAAGGGCGACCCTAGAGATTCAGTGACGTTAGTCTCACTTGAGCGACAAACAGCAACAACTGACACCAACTTAACTCCATTCCGTGCAGTATGCACGACCAAGTAATTTGGGCAGGCTTGCAATCTCTCGATGCTCGTGATGTAAGCACGAGGGATTGTAAGCCTGCCAATACATACCATCGCGTGCCCTGCACGTGTTTAAGGTTGGTCCGTGTCAGTTGTCGCTCTTTGTTGCTCCAGGAGTACAAGGGCTAGAGGACTCTACCTGTTTTCACCCCAATAACCGTAGTAAAACAAGTCCGGCTCCTCATTTAGCATTACTAATACCCCCCTTTATGTGGATATAATTACAGATATATGTAGGTGAATTTTAAATTAAAGATATGTTATCTTATCAAGACGTACACGATCCAAACGCCAAAATCATCGTCTTTTCCTCCGACAATCATATCTCGTGAGAGCTACCTCGCGCCGCGTATGAACAATGGGCAAAACGCTTTTTTCTTCAGGTGAAAACTGGTATAGAAGGCCTCGATGTTTACTGCTGGCTGCACCTTGCTAGAGTGGCGACCACTTTTGGGAGGGGCAAGTGCCGCCGTTGCCCGACTGCGGCCACCCATTTACCTCTGCCCCCAGACCGGTGACGAACACGAACGCATTATTGACCGAACACGTGGCATTGCGCGTTTTTAAAGTTACTCCGCGTCATTGCACAAGCTCAGTAACGGCGTAAACCATTGATAAACGGCTATATAGAGTGGGAGGCAAAATGGCGGCTTCGTTAGCAGATGACAGAGTTGTCCCCGCTCTGGGAAGGCCGCTAGCCCAGCAACACTGAGGCACTCTAACTAGAATTACTAGGGACATAACGAGACTACATATAGGAAGCACTTAACACGCAATCCTGCCCCGAGCTTGAAGAGTGTTCTATTCCCACGAGCGTAAACGCCCATTCTTTTGTCAGCTGTTTTGTTTGTGTCGTACATTTGTATAATACAAACAAATATCAGCTAGGGCGCTTACTTTTAGGATTACGAGAACACGCACTTGTGCTACAGGTTTAAATCTACAAGGTCCAGTGCCCGCGTCATTCACTGCGCTCTCACCGCAAAGGGTGTGAACCGGTATGAGCAAATTTAAGTACATGTCCGAAGTTCTTGGAACCATGAACAACTATAGACAACCAACGTCATAACCGACGTTGGCTGTCTAGCTGCACGGATACAAAGGAGCTCGTTTGCCCGATATGTAGTCGTTGCATCTCACAACAACACGCGTTACTTCTTCAAGAAAACGGTAGGTTAAAATCCGAGTGTTTTCTGTTTGAAAAATGGGAACGATATAGAATAAAATGCCCGCCTTACTGTTTTCAGACGAACTCATTGTCGAATCATTTGGGACAAAAAATGGTGGCGAGTCAATGACGAGTCTCGATAAAGATTTCTGAGCCAAAAATATAATTTACTTTGTGAGTCCGAGCAGGCGAAACGTCATGCTCATCATTCCCTTGCAGATCGCACATTTTCTCGCAGATGGCGATTATGTTACGAAATAGTACACAAGATGAGGAAGACGTGTTCTTCTGATCGCCACGAAAACCGCTGCCCGAGTTTGGGAAGTTTGTGGATGGTTGAGGCGGGTCAGCCAGCAGGCCGAGGTGACCTTGCGGGCTGTTCGATGAAGGTTTCAGATGCTAACGCCTTAACAGTCTGGTCGGTTCTGGTGGTACGGTCGCTCACTTCGGCGAAGGCAGCAGGCTGCGACACGTGGCCCATTCGAATCAGACGGCTGCCACCCACGAGGCCTTCATGTCCTGTGCTTAAAATATAGCGCAGCTGTCGACCGGTATAGCTCTCTGTCATTGTCGCCATCGTCGTCTATTCATGATGCTAGTATCAGCACCGTGAACGGCTCTGTATCAGTACCGTCTTGCGGAGCTCTGAAAAAGCTGTGCTACACGCTTTTTCTGCTGGGAAAACGAGCGTTTAGAAGAGCCCGAAGAGAAACTTGCGCTTCAAGAATCTAGGAGACCATGGTAAGTACGACGTATACACACCAATCATGTGCACCCTTATTTTTATTTGTTTTTCGCGCGAACTTGTGCGCCAGGCGAAACACCGCCGGTTATGTCAAAAGAGTGGGTCATCGCGTGAGCCACGGAGCAGCGTGTCGAACCGGGCAGCGCACATAATAATGCTTTCCCACGACGACCCGTCGAGACAAAGAAAGTGTCCCGTGCTCCATTACGGTCGCGGAGGGTTTTTCGCTTCGTGCTCGGCGTTCAATTTCGAGCTCACGTCGCGGCGTGGTTTGTCTTGCGGGGACACGCGCACAAAAGACGCGGGGAACTCTGTCGCTACGCGCGCGCCTGTCAATTTACCTTGCGGAAAGCTGTCCCATTTTCTTTGGTGTTTGAGCGGCATGCGAATTCTGAAACCCTAGTTTCGGAGACTCGGTGTCAGCTGCGTTTCAAATACCTTTCGAATGCGCCGACATTGTTTCGAGAAACAAAGCAAGTATTTCTATCCACGCTCTTCTTTTTTAAATCGTGTACGAGTGACTAACGCGTCACTTTCTTTCAGACAAAGGTGAGCAGGTGCATATGAATGCGATTGTTTGATTGCGTTCTGCTGTATTGATTAACACAGATGTCGACTGAAGTTGCTTGGTGTGACAACGACAAGCAAGGCGTGGACTTGTCACGCTAGGGTACCGAAGTTCTGCTCGGCAACTTGCTACTTAGGTATTTTTTTGTGGGATGCGTCGTGCTCTTCCGACAGGCTCCAGCATTCGGACGTTCCGACTCGTATATATGCACATCGTGACGTGCGACGAGAAAACAAAGTAATCAGGATAGGCTTGAATTCATATTACGGTAGCTGGAATCAAAAAGTCGATGAAATCGACAATCTTTGGGGCATCTCATTTTGCATACACATGGGGTGCCATAATATTTCCCGCAGCTTCCGCGTCCAAGTGTCACGAATATTTTAAAGTCTAGAAGCCCCATCAGTCTGAATTAAAAGTCGGTCAATCTCAAAGCTGCAAGAAAATCGCGTTGTAATACACTGACATTTAAATACTGAGTGGCACTGGCAGCTGCCATTTAGGTTTACATTTATTGATCCTAAAGATAATTAATAAAAGAGATATGTAAAGCAGCTTGGGCCCTATATGTCTGAAAGCAATCCATTCTCATTTTAAGGAGATGCAACTTTTAAAGCTGAGCGGCTCTATAAATTACCATAAGGCCTTCGCTCAAAGCAGCCCCCCCCCCCCTCACACACACATGCACACACAAAACAAAGCCTACTAATACATTCACAGGCAGTGACGTACGTGGGCATAAGAGGTCCTAATTTCGAACGACTCCACGCCCGTATCAACCTTTCCTGATTAGAGAGACACTGGCAGGCGAAACTGCCAACCATCGGGTAAAATCTCTTCTGAAACACGTTTTCTGCACCTTGAGGCTAATAAGGCCAAGGCAGAATAGAAAAGTAAAACATGCATTAAGCGTAAGATAAAATTAATTAAAAAAAAAAACTCGCGGCTATCTAAACGCCATAGGGTAATGCAGAAGACGTGTTTCCTGAAAGTTTGAAAGCAATCCCTTAGTGGATTCCCGTCAGTTTCTTGGAAGGTTTCTTGATTAATTTTCGAAATACATTTAAGGAGCTAATTGTATGATATTTTTAAGAAAGTAATTATTATACTGCTATACGCAACGAGTGACATAAAGAAGGGTTTGAATAGCTGTAACCTACCGCAACCTCTATCTAGGAGTGAAATAATTGCTCCGCTCGAAAACGGTCGTCCACTCAGGGGGAAACCGACGACTCGGACAGTTCTTCTCTGTCCCTCTCTCTCTCTCTCTCTTTCTCGGGGATTGAACACTTAGCTTAAAGTAGGAATGTAGAAAATAATTGCGTTTGTGTAAGGCACATAGAGGCATCACGCTTATGGTAGCAACACAAAATGTTTAGGTATAGAAAGGAATTAATGCAATTTTTTTAGGATGTTTTTCTACAGCATAATATTACACTATACTAAGAAGAAGGTAATCCACATACAAATGCAGGTAAGTTTGATTAAAAGGTTTACTCCATCTAGACATAGGGATGGGACTAATTACAGGTTGATAACGGGTTAAAGTTAATACGATCTTCTCATTGGCTTATTTCTAAACATGGGCCCAGAAGACTTTTATATACCCTATTATAAATATTTAATATATCTTCTTTAGGTGCGTGTTAAATGCTTTATGGCTACTTTGTAGCATTAATTTCACCGTTGGAACTTTAGGAGAGTACGGTAAACATCTAGCGTATGATGCACGATATATTATATATATGACGTAATTACGACAATCTGACCTGAGATTTTTTTTTATTTACCTAGCATATAGGGGTAGCACCGGTCTTATATTTTATATTATTCAGGAATTTAAGCGTTTTCTCGTTTAGATGGAGTGTTGTTGTTGCAGTTCTTTTATACGGGTATTTGAATATAGTTTTTCTTGCACTGGCAATTAAAAAGAAAAGTATAAGTAAAGGGATATATATTAAGCCGCAGCTGTTAGCACAGCTAAGCGCGGCCATTGCACATATACACACAAAGCGTAGCAGACTGTGTAACAGATTTCGATATTTTCTCTCGAATCCACGAAAATTCTTTATATCGATGTATTCTCCTCGCCACAGTTGCGCGCGAGAGAAAACAGGCAGTGCTTGTCACTACCGGAAATGCGACGGCAGCTCGGTTCAACGAGAAGTTAGCCGGACACTTCTCTCAAAACACTAAAACTAAAACGCGAACACGGTAACCGCTATAGCCACACCAACCGCCGCGGTGGATAAGGTTTGAAAACAATGGGAGTGACGAGCCAAACAAAAGCGCAGCGCGATTTCGGCTAAGGCTCACTCCCAGTCGTGTTTTTATTTATTTATTTATTTTCTCCGGGCCCACCTTTTGTTGCGGGTCGGAGCGACGGTTTGACCCCGAGTGAAAAAAGAGCGAAAGAGCGAGAAGAAAAAAAAAAAAGGGAAAGAATTGGCTCGGGTTACCCGTTTTCTCATCAGCATCGCTCCCCGCTCTTTTCGCCGTCGTGAGATCCCTTTGTCCATCCTGAAAGCGACGTGGCCGACTCTTAAGCGGTGCTAAGTGGCACGCGGTACGACTGCCAATCACAAAGGGGTCACTGCGATAACGCTTTCAAGCCAAACTGTGCCACGCACCAATTGATCAGTCGCTAATCATTCAAAGGCCCCCTCCCTGTGACAGAGTCGAGCAAAGTAAATTGCGTCACTCACGGAGTGACCATATGCGACCGATTCAATTAGTGAGGGCAGATTAGAGTTGGGACCGGTACCGCTCTTTCGCGGAATGATAAGCGTGAGAGGAACCCGTGGTGGTGTCGTAATGCGCGGCGACAGAATGACCGTGCCAGTGACCTATGGAAAGTATGACCACTTTAGACGAATCGTTCGTGTGTTGTTTTGTTTGTTCTTTTCGGGCGAAGGCCATCTTCTCGCTGCATCGCGATTATGAACGAATATTCAAGTTTGGGAGTCATTAGCGGTTCGATGGAAATCGTGCCTCGTCGGGTAATTCGTGGAACGAGCATGCGTAGGCTGCGATAACGGGGAAATTTCCCAGTCGAGAGCATTCAAAACAAATTAGAGTCTCCGACTACATACGAATGGTCGAGGAAAAAAAAAACGTATACGTACGAGCTCGGATTTAGCGAAGTTTTCTTCAAACCTCACCGTCAATACAGAATGGGCGCCTTCAAATACGTTCTAAGAAATCTGGAGACTCAACGTTCCCGCGAGGTATTTGGAAGAGTCAATCGCTGCAGTATAGAAAGAGAGCTCGCCGAGCGACGAAAACTAAATACGTGCTTAAACCTAAAAAAAAACACTAAAAAAACGTCTGCGCTGTGCTGTTCCATGGTGAAACGTCAAGATCACTGTCACAACGCTGTCTAATTGTTAGTTTTATAGGTCTCGTGGAGGTAGGAAGCTTCTGGAGGCGACATGACGCCAGCAGAGGTGAAGCGAGAAGTGTGAAGCGCACACGCCCCCAGCGATGACCAAAACCACAGCTGTTTTGGTCACCCACCCAAGGGTGACCAAAACAGCTGTGGTTTTGGTCACCTTGGTGGCGTCATGTCGCCTCGTAAAGCTTCCTACCTCCATGAAAGGTCTAAACATATTTTCAGTCTCGTCAATCTCCGTAAATTGCAGCGGTTGTTTCCCCCAAGTGCTTTTTCTCTGGAAAGAAGACACTTCAGATCTCTTGGAGTGCATATTTCGAGGAGCCGAGTCTTCCGGTGAATATTACGAAAGCAATCTGTTGTTGTCCCTGAGAACCTCCTAACAATTCCGCCTCCGAGCGTCTAAAAAATATTTAGCTGAAATTTAAAGTAATTCTCGGTCGATCGTGGTATTTAGTTCATACCTACTTGCTTTACACGAGGCAGCACGAACATTAAACAGGCTAGTTGGTGACATTATTATAGTGAATGACAGATTTAAGAAGCACACGTCGTGACCAGTCCCGTGCACCTTATTATTATCGCTCCGCTGCAAACGATACTGCAGGTTGAAAGATAAAAGCGGCGAGGAACGAATCGCGAGTATTCAAAATTCTAGGCCAGGCCCGGCATTTGTTAGGCTATCAGCAACTACAGACCGCCGCACCCTGCCAGGGCTCTTATGTAGAGGAAGAGAAGTTTGTAGACCCACGAGGCAATAGCGGGGTCCCAGTCTTAGCGTGTAGGTGTGAAGAATTCAATAACTAAAGGGCGGAATCGTTTTATTAAGATAGTGTACGGACTATCTGGGCTTCCACTCCCCTTCAAATACCAGCAAACGTGAAGCTACTTACGAAAGATCGTTTTATCGAACACTAAAGTTCACCGAGTCTGGAACTTGTAATAGTATTCGACACGAGTGATATTAACCCTCTTATTTTCATGCTCAATACCAGACTTCTGCACGTTACTGAAAAAAAGAGTAACTAAATACCATTACTGCTTACTGGCTGAACAAAAGTAAATAAGCACGTCACACGTTACTGGGACTCAAAAGGAACGCCTTACCTCAGATCAGAGGTAACGACTTACTTTCTTGTTACTCAGGAACTGTCGTGTTTCTGAAGCAGTAGCCACCTTTCAATATTTTGCGTCGTTAATAATGCCTTGCTGTTTAACGCAATCAGAGGCATATTTCTTATTTTTTTAAGGACGTTTTCTTTTGTTATTTTTTTCCCTTCGATAGTGACGTGCCCGAGCTGGGGGAAATCAAATTGGGTAACTTGTCTTGTTCCTCTCCAGAACTAACTCAATACTCAATCGTTACTGCCATCAAAAACGAACGAAAATACGTTACTTGTTCCCACACTCAAAAATAACTAAATCATTGCTTCGTTACAAAAAAAAAAAAGGCAATTAGATATGCGTACAGCGATACTTGTAACCTCCTCCTCACGAAAAAAACAACCAAGTCGTTGCTACGTTACAAAACAGATCAACTATAGATATATGAGCACCGCGTTATTTGTAACACGTTACGAATAACTCTGCTCCATGCTTACTACAACCTTGCCTCCGCCCCCAGAGCATAAGAACGTTCGAAGGAGCGCCTTAGCCAAACAACCCGTACTCTTCACGTCCGCCGAGGAAATGAGTCCAGCGAGAGGCCACTTCCTTCTCTGACGACGACGGGATCACGAGGCTCGCATGCATGAGACGGCGCAGTATAAAGCGGCACGCAGCGAGAGGCAAATCCGGATAAATGATGACGACACGAAGGGCTGAGCGTTTCTAACGAAGGCGGAACACGAGAATTCGCGAGTGAGCATATCTCCCCCTTTGTGCCAGGAATGGGATCAGGCGAGAATGGCGTAAGACGGCGAGGGACTAATATATTATTCTGCACCCTGAAACTGCTCAAATTACGCTGGAAATTGGTGTTTTAGGCACATACAAACGCCATTTTCGCTCAACTGAAGAAATAAAAGATGTCTGCGAGGTCATTTTTAAGACAAATACCCTTTTTACATCACTGCGTTTTTTTTTTTTAGATGATTGGGACTTTACCAATTTCTGGGTTTCCTTTGTTGTCCATAACAATAGCTATTTTAGAGAGCAATTGTTCTTTGTCATCGGCGGTGTTCGTTTATTTGATTCCGCATACACCGCTTGAGTTTTTTTTAACTACTCTTTGATTTGCTAAATATGGGATAGTCGTGAACAGATTACAACTGAACAATGTTTTTAGGATCTAATATATCTCGTATCACACTTAAGAAATAATTTATTTGTCGATGGCTGAAGCCGCATCCCGACCAATATATCAACCACATCATGTTGTATATTACAACATACTGTACATTACTTGATTTCAAATAGTGCTATCATACGCACGATCTCAGCGATATACACCTTAACCGCAGAGATACTTGCTTTACTGGTAGATTTGTATGAAAAATGTCGCTTCACCAGTCTCCATAAAAAACAGTTCATGCGTGAATGTTTTTCAACAATATATTTAGCTTCTTGTGAAAAACTGACAGCTGCTATAATTTATGCTGACTCCTTGTTTTGCCAGGCTTTATCGCTACATAAAAGTACTATATCCAGAAACCTGAAGCTACTCTTTGTTTTGCTGCACACATCAGACATGCTCGACTGGCTGACAAGAATACTTCGGAAAGCACGACGTAAACCATTTTATTGCTCCGCTTTATCCCAATGAATCTTGTGTCGTGCGTTACTGATCCCGGGACTAATTTTGCGTAGCGTGCCTACACTTGCGAAATGCACAATGTGCCAGTCGCCGTGCTAGGCTGCGACCGTTCCATTTAGGCAGCTCCTCTCCGAAAATGGGACGTAAAGTTCCCAGGGCCGCTTAGCAGTGTTTATGCTCGGCCTGAATCTGGGAAAGAAACGCGGGGCACGACACGCTCGTGTCGTGCCGCGCCTCGTTGTTTCCAGATCGTGCCGTGTCTTCTGCTGCCCCCGTAGCATTTTTCCTTCCCTCTCGTGGTTTGTCCAAGCCGTGGAATGTACGATCATGTTTGCACGCTACCCTAAAACAAGGGCCGGAGGCAGAAAGAGTCTGCTCTGAGAAATTCCTCTTTAGTACCATAATTCGGTCCTAATGATGTTGTGCTATTGCGACAGACATCGTTCGTCTTCAAGACCGAACATCTAGAAATGGGATCTATTTGTTTTTAATTGAACCGTTTTTTTATGTTACCATTTAAGTGTTTAGTATTCATCTAGGTTGACAACTGGTCAGTCAATTAGTTCAACTAAGCTTGAGTTTCTTAAACGCTTCTTGCGGCATCGTGGACCAATGTTTGTAAGCTGTCACACTACTAAAGAAAACAAAAAAGAAATATGGCGAAAACATTGCCTCATACGTTCGAAAACACGAGGAAAACAAAGTGCACGATGTGAACCGAAACTTCATTGCGAATACGCTTTTAGCGTTACTTGCTTCATCTCAGATAAGAGTGAAACAAAGCACAAATTTAAAAAAAAGTGTTTTTGTGCTTCTATTATTGCTCGCACGTAGTACAGAAAACGCTATACGAAAGTGAGCCCAAAATACGCACTTCTAGTTCAGCTCTCCTAGTGAAATAAAACAGTAAAGCCGGGGTCACACTGCATATACAGGGTGTCACAAAAGAAAATTTACAGGGTTTTATTTTCGCAAAAATAAATTAGGCATCGCCGAACGCTCATTCTCCGCCAAAAGGCAGTGCTAGAGGTCACAACCAGATGCCAAAGTTTCAGCCCGATCCGATAAGTTAATCAAAAGTTATAAGTGATTTTCTGAAAATTTCAATGGGAAAATGGCGGCCGACGGAGTTTTCGAATACATGGGGCTCTATGGCACCAGAAACCGAAAACG
Organism: Ixodes ricinus; assembly: GCA_037355805.1. Taxonomy (NCBI): domain Eukaryota; kingdom Metazoa; phylum Arthropoda; class Arachnida; order Ixodida; family Ixodidae; genus Ixodes; species Ixodes ricinus. The sequence goes on along the minus strand of JAZHYW010053228.1, from coordinate 83,216 downwards.
GGCGAAAATGGGCTCCATTTTCCCATTGAACTTTTCAGCAAATCACTTATAACTTTTGATTAAGTTATCGGATCGGAGCTATAACTATGGCATCTGGTTGTGACCTCTAGCGCTACCTTTGGGCGGAGAATGAGCGTTCAGCGATGCCTAAGCTTATTTTCGCGGAAATAAAAACCCTGTAAATTTTCTTTGTGACACCCTGTACATGGTACAAAAGACAATCTGCAAACCCGAGTCACTGCAATATCCGTGGTTCGAATGCCACCTTCCAACCCTAGTGAAAAAGCCTTGGTATGAGAAATTTCTTGTGTCCAATAAGCACATATGAATCATACAAAATATATAAGAACATATAAGAAACTTCTCACGAGTTTCTTATATGGTTCTTATATGTTCTTTTAAATATTGTATGATTCATATGTGTTTATTGGACACACACATTTCTCATACAAATGAGATTTTTCAATAGGGAAGTTTCTCCTTGAACTCGTTTCCATGCGGCATTCGAAGCACAGATCTCGCGGTGACTCGCGCTCGAATCTGTATGCAGAGTATCTTCTGTATGATGTATAAGCAGTTTGATCCTGGCTTAAAGCTGCTGGCTCGCGATTAGAAAGCGACAAGCCAAAACTTACAGCACGTTTCACACTTCCTACAATATGTAAAAACGTAAATTAAGAAAAGTTAATGTACCTTATAGCACGGTTTTTGCGGCGGAGTACATTGAATAGCGAAAGTTTCGTTGTTGTGGGGCGGCTTCTCCGTAGCACTATTCCGGGGCTATCAGTAAAACGTAAAACAATACATATGGAGTGGTTGCGTTTATTTTTATTTCGAGATATTGTGTAAAATGGGCGGATGCCGGTATATATTTTAGTGGCTAATAAACGCGTCTGTTCAGCGCGCTCCAAATCAAAAATATTCCTAAATTCATAAACGTTAATAGCTCTGCCCGAATTTGTGGTAGAAATTTAATGCATAAAAAGTCAATTTTTACGAACTTTTATGACCTGGAGTATCTACGCATCTCCGGTTCTAACTATTCAAAAGCAGAGTGGCTCAGCCTAAGAATTTCTTGCACCTGCATCATCAAAATGGCAATTTTATTAGAGTGGAGGTCAAAGAAGTTCATACCAAATACCCCAAAGAATCCATCACACACACAAACACACAAAGGCGAGAACCAGAAGACGAAAAAACGACAAACACAACACCGTGCCTGAAACGGTGTTGAGGTCGTCCTCCTGTTTTGTTCCGCTGTCCTTGAGGTTTTTCAGAGTAATCGGTCATCACTAAAAGAAACATCTAATTTAGTAAAAGAAAATTAAAAAAAACACAAGAAAGCTAACACGATATTAAACCCAAGTCCCGTACTTTAATCGAAATTCTTTATAGTAACAAACGGAAGTTATGCGTCTAAGCGTGCAGTCACTTAATCATTCGCGTAATCCCCCAAATAAAAGATGTTCCGGGAGATGCCACCACCAACAGCTTCCTGCAAGACGCGGTCTACTGGCGATCGAGACTACCGCCTTCATCCATGCAGCAAGAAGGCAATCAAAAAGCGCTCACACCAAAACAATCGTACACTCTTATCACGGTCATCTGGCGCGCAATCTCTCCTGTACTCTCCTAAGAAGCCATGCAAGTGCGCCTATCCCAGGCCCGTCAACCGCTCTGCGGGGGTGGCCCGTATTCCTGCTAGTCAACATCAGCTGGCTTCTTTCCTCCTGTTTTCTAGAGCATGAAAGACGAGTGTGCGCCCATTTTAGTACTACGCCTATCAAACAACGCTGTGATTATTGTTTTTATTTCTTTTTTTCCTGTTTTTTGGGGAGAGGAGGGGGGGGGGGTTGGGGCTTTGTTCACAATACGGAACTAGTGTTCCTCCACTTCTAATTTTACTGAGTCGGAGTAAAATAAGAACACGACAAACAAGTGTATGAGAGTAGAGCGCACACCGTGGGAACCTTGGGGTAGGAGGGAGGACATTTAAGCTTCTTTGATTCCGGTAATATTCGTCTACGGATACACGGGTGGAGGCTGCACGATCTACGCTAGCAAAACGAACAAAAAAGAAGAGAAGGCTGCGTTTACACTAATGGCGCCGAAAAAAAAAGAGAAGCAAATTAGAAGGTCGAGAGGATTACGATGATGTGGAAGGAAAAAGTCGAATCAAGGTCAAAACGTAAATAGGACCCTTTGTTATTTTTGGTTTTGTAGATTATTTTTTAGGTATTAGGCTTCTACCTTCAAGAAGGTCTTTAGGTAGCTAATAATTAGGAATATAAGTTTTCTGTCATCTGCCAACTCTTCCCCTTCCCTTCTTTCGCCCTTTTTATCGTGATCCCAGTATTAGAACTACGTCAAGTCAATGCCATATTCATCGCTAGTGCGCCTTTACGGTAACGTTTTTATTGGTTATGTTTCGTGGGACTTTCTACGGACGAATATTCCTAGCCTTAATTAGCCTGCCATGTTTATAATAATAAGAGGGTACATATAAAAATGCTGATTAATCGTTTTTTTTGGTATAGAAAAGGATAAGTGATATCTCGCACTTAATCCCTGCTCGTACAGGTTGAAGAAGTTCCGAGGCTACATTGAGGAGCGTTTGAAGAAGTGACTCCTGGCCCAAGCTGAAAACTGCGAAACGGCATTAAGCAGATGCCCAATAATGACGAGCAATATGCATTCTTAAGCCAGAAGTATTTCGGGGGCAGAGTGGCGATGTTTAATAAGTTGCAAGTCTCATGACACATTCTACACACAACGTATTTTCGATTAAATGATATTCCCACAATCACGCGAGCAGCATCGAATGCAATCACGTAAAGTATGATGTAGAATAAATTATCATGAGTATACCAAATTCATTTTTGAGAAACACAACCAATATTTATAAATTTAAATGCAATGCAGAGCTTATTCGGGCCAGCTGTCTTGTAGACAGCTGAGCTTGTGAAGCATTTGAAAGCATGAGTACTTGTTGGAGTTTCATATAATTCCCACGATTGCTGTTATGTCGATAATTATTTTAGCGTTCAGGTTCGCATAGTTCAAGAAAAGAACATATTTGGTTTTTAGTTGAAGGGCGGATAAACACACAAAATTGTGTGGGCCTTTAATAGCCGAGGCCTTCCTTACTCAGCCTCGCACTGTATGGAATCATACAGGAGGGACGTAAAAATGGGGCCCAGGTTGGCGCAATTGGAATGTGAGCGAGACTTAAACAGAAGTGACGCGTTTATTTTTCTCGTATTGTGCAACAACTCTGCGTAATAAAGGGAGTTAAGTCAAGTGCTATCTTGTGCGAATACCAAACTAGTAAAAATATTGTTTCCCTAATTCACAAACCTTCGTAAAAAAACATGTTTTCTTTTTCCATTTAGGTAGTTTTTTCAAATTTTTATGAATCTTGCCAACTTTTGACATTGCGACTGCTGACAGACAAGGTCATATCACAAATCGAACACAAATGGAACCCTTGGCTTTTTATAAGTTCTTCCGATTGCCGAGATAAGCTGGCATTTTCGTTATTCTTACTTATTGCTTTAATAGTAATTGAACAAATATCAGTGGTAATAAATATGTTATTGTTTAATGTTGCATTCAATGGAGATTATTTAAGAAATTCCTCGTTTGATTTGCTCTAAAATCATAAAGATACATAACTCAATAGTGTCCTATACTCATGTGTTGGCCCCTTGAATTTACGTTGATGTATCTACTGAGTTTCACCTCAGATTTACCCAATAGGACACCAAAAGGCATATGCATTGTTAATAAGAGAGAGAGTTTGTTTTTACGATTGAAGTTAATTACGCATTTCTTCTTGTGTGCTTTTTATTAAGCGCAACAATGGGTGGTTTACTGACCTAGTGTAAGAGATGTGCGCTACCCCACCTCAATTACAACCACCAGTAAAAAACCTTTGAGGGTATTAAAAGTAAAAAAAAGAAGAAATACCGATCCTGAAATATCCCCCATGTTCGACATATCAAAAATGAGCCTCAATAGTGATTTTCTGAGCCGAACATATTGCTACCAAAATTGCTTCCCGAACCGTCCCTGACCCACTTTACTTTTGTTATTTCGTTGAAACTCGCTGTTTCTCTTTTTTTTTTTATTTTTACTTCGGATTATATAAATTTGAACAACGTCTAAAAGCAGAGTTCAAAATTTTCTTCTTTTATTATGTCGCGCCATGTACGTCAAAGACCATTACAACGTATAAGGGAGTTAAGCTACTTCAAACAACTTATATTGGCCTCCAGAAAACCGAAATTGTATTTGAGAGCCGTTATGTAATCCCAACGCAATCTCTGCCTCGGTCCCAGACTCACCAAACTTTAAACTCATCGAAGTGGAGGGTGGGCGAGGCAGCGTGCGAAACGTCACAGGTAGGAGCAATTAAGAAACCGAAAAATACTCGAAATTCTTTCATGACGTCGACATCAAAGTCCTCGGATTTGTCGAGATTCGGTAAACAGAGAAAGAAAACTTTGCCAATCTAAAACCTGATTTGGATTTATACACTTCTCGGGGTCACCTCCCTGCGAGCATACTTTTCGTCCGTGTTTATTCGTTTTTTTTTCGATGCTCAAAGAACACAATTAACCATTTTAACATTTTGTTCAGTAAGGTTGTTACGCTATGTCATGCTACCAGTTTGTTATCATACCAAATAAAATTTAGTGTGTGGCACATATATTTTTTGAGAAGACAGCAGTCTGGGGTATCCCCTTAAATGCTGCTATCCTCCGTAAATTTATTATCATTGCGAAGGGGGCGTGTTGAATTTAGTTGTCTCAATACTACGACAACATGCTATGGCATATTTTGGCGATGGGCGGCACATCTCCGTTGGAATGTGGCAGGCAGGGTGAATATCTAAAATTTATTTAGTAAATTTCAGGTAATTTGTTTGCTAATTATCGCTTGATACTAGTGATTTGATGTCTGGTTCCGTTTATAACGTTATCTCAAAGACATTTTTGTTTTATTTCGGTGTAGGGTTTTTTTATGGTAATTCTCAGTCGTTCGTAAAACACCCTGAGTAAATTCCCTTTAGGCATTGTTTCAACTAAAGAGTAACATAATAATTAAACACTTGTATTCAAGTACATTGTTTTTATCGTAATTTGGAACAAAAATATTTTGAATTGACTTAATAATACAACACTAAGCTGTAATTGTAAAAAAAACAAAAAAAAACATGTATCGTTCATTTTGCCTTGATGGTCGCTTTTTTATTACACTTTAAATAAGAAACATTCTATGGATGGTGCAAATGATCTTCCTCACAAATGCGCAAATACGAAGGTTTCAGAGCCGCGAACCGACCAAATACCCCTAATCGCGCTCGTTCTATCTTATGGTACGATACATTTTTCCTATGCTAACCTATCAAGAGATATTGCGAAACGTGTTTACATACGGTTGCTTGGGAGAAGAGCGTGTTGGTTCAAGTCATGGATGAAGGAAGAATAAAGCAATTAAAACAGGGACGTGTTTACATACTGAGCACTCGAAGTTGCAAATTCAATCTGTGGTCAGGGCCGAGTTCGAGGCCAACACTCTCCTAGTGAGACAGGAAAGGCATACCAACCAGTAAGTTAGATAATTGTATCATTCAACAACCAAGAATATGATTTTTTCTTGCGTGTGGGCACGCAAAGTTAATGAATTCATAGTCTTTTAGGTGATTATACAAAGAGGAACAGCTTATACTTGTGCAAACAGGGCGTATCGACTTCGAGTGGGGGTGGCTGCTTTTCAAAATCGCTTGGCTTGGCTTTAAACATTTTGCTATTACGATTCAAACATTTCACTGAGATGGTGTTTTTTATTTTGTTTTTAAGACCCTGAATATTCAAATTTTAAGCGATTTGCTTTATCAAAATCTATTATTAATAACGGATTTTGAGCCCCTCGCTGGCCTTTCCAAGGCACGCTCTGAGAGTTTATATGTTCGTGCAGAGCGTAACACCGCGTGAACGCGACTTTAACGCGTTTTCGCAATTGACTCAGACAGGTGAGTTTCGAGAACATTTATTTGCAGCCTTAGTTCGTTCCCCACATAAGCGCTTTCTATTCTTCTAGTATGTTAATTTGATCATAGCTTCTCAGCTGCAAAAGCAAAAACGAACTAACCAAAAAAATGTTGCAGGCGATCGCTTGTTCGTGCTACATGTGTCTCGTGTGCGTACGTTAATGTCGAGCTACCGTGTGAAAAGGCGCCATTAAGAGATATGCTTGAGAAACAAAACCATTCCGAGTCCTCCAACAATAGCGTCGCTTTTTTTGGCATGAAACAAGAAACGTTTCCCTCGTAGGTTCTCACAAAGCATCTGAGAGTACCCAGAGCTTTGTACTAATTTTTGTTATTCCTATTATGATTAACAGTCTCCGATGTCTTTCTGTCTTTCTTATTTCAAAACGTAACCTGCACTCCTTGTAAACTTGTTATTGGGCACGGTAATTTGCAACGATTATATTCACACAAAAATATTCACTGATCGGACTACTTAACATTTAACTTGACAGAAGTATAAATTAAATAACTTTTTGTACAATTTAAATGTATGATGCAAGGTATAATATGTCGTGAAAAAAGTATTGTTTTTTGCCATTTTTTCTTCTTATATTCTTCAGCTTTGTTCCTTTCACTATTGTTTATTTTTTAGTTTTAGTTTTGCATTAAGCTTCTTCCTTGTGGCTTCTTTACTTCCCGTCTATTGGCGGCGTGTGCGAACTACAGGGGGCGCTTCTCTAGCTATCATCATCATCGTTTTTGACGTCACGGATAGGACTGACTGGGAGTGAGCGCGCAGATTCTTGGATCCCTCGGCTCGTCAGCTCGCTTCACGCGCTGTTTGGGTAACGCGCGGCCAAGCCTGTTTCACGCGTCGCGTTTATTTGGTGAAGGGATATTTGTAGTAGGACATTTTACCAAAGCTCGAAACCGTGGCTCGCATAGTTGTGGTAACGAACACTTTTGGCGCTGAGGTGTGGAAGCGCTCGGATAGTGGTGTGCTGTTCTCTACCCCAATACAAAAAGTTGAATGATAAAAATGGAATATCTAGCGCTTTACCCCACTACAACATGCACCATGGTAAATAGGGTATATTTTTATCGTGATTCGGACGAAAGAAAACTGAGAAAGGAACGTCTCATCAAATTAAAGATAGGAAAGCGAAATTTCAGAACCTCTCGCGAGTGTATAGTAAACACTTCAGTGAAAGCGACTCCGTGCGTCCTGTTGGTTCCAATGTGTTTTGTGAGTGCAGGCCCCTTATTAGTTTCAAGTTAATTGTTTGTGCATTTTGTAAACCAGTAAACAAGTGTTTCCTCAAAATAACTGGCAGGAAGAAGGGGTGGCTGGCTTCCGGAGTCGTTTCAACTAAATCCCTGCTTATTCACCCGGTCGACGCGAAACGTGCGAGTCCCACTCGCGATCAAGGTCTGTTAAATCCAGTTAGTCGGTGACACTTTTCAGCGTCTCAAAAAATGAGGTATTCACCTTCTATGAATAACTATACCGTTGGTATGTTTACTTTAGCGGATAATGCGTGACGCGCTTTTCAGCGAGCAATTTTAAAGTTGTAAACAATTCTTAGTGAAAATTGGATAGAACAAATTAATCAATCGCCTGAATTTGCCGGGCCATTTCCGACAATTTAAGAATTTATGAAAATGTCTTTTTTTTGTGGGTTTTTTTCGAGCAGAAGTCGCGATGTGACAAACTTCTTTGCCACGTATTCGATGCGGGAGGAGCTAAGCGTCAGTTTATGACGAGCATTTGCTCGTCAGCAACTGTTCAGTCACACTTGGATAGAAGCGTCGGTATCGACAAATTCAGTGTAGCTAAAACAAGTGTGCAGCGCTTTGCAACACAACTGTGGGCACGTGCACAGCGAAGAAGACAGCACGTCATTTACTCCGGTGAATGCAAAACTTTTTTCTACAGAAGCCTCCACAGATCCGAAAAATACAAAACTCAGAGAGGATGTGAACAGCCCTGACGCACGTCGCACAAGCTGTAATGTGATGCTCCAGGGTTGTTTTTGAACATCTAATTTTTTTTTAATATAAAAACAGCTTCGAGGCGTTGTTATTCATTAGAAAAGTCACTAAAAACACGTCATACACGTTTCTTTAATAAATAAACCGTTTTTATTCGGCACAGATGCGAACTAACTAGCCACTCCATGCTTTGACATAGCGCGTCGTCTGCTCGCATCCTACCGGCGCCGTCACAGGAACGCGCCCGCGAGGTGGCGCCACCAAAACATCTCGTCGCCAATAGTGCCGAACACTAGCGTTGCGTGCAACATCCAGGAGAATTTGTCAGCACCACAATACTCGGCGGTGAAACATTGAGAGCAGTAGCAGCAACAGTCATCAACTTAGGAATTCCCAAGTACGTTGCCGGACGGGTATGCGAGTCTAGAAACTTTGAAAAATAAAAAAATAAAAAAACGGAAAGCCATGTGCTAATTTTTTTGCGTGTTTCTTTTTTTTTTTTTTTTCTGCTTCAAGTAAGCCAACTCTTGTAAATCCCCGCGCGAGTGTATCCAAGCGAGCAGACTCGACGCTTGCATTAAGCCGGCGCAGCTGCTCCTGTCTTCTACATTTTTTAACATTAACAGATCGCGAATGAGTAAGCAGAGAATGTACAAAAATATTGAAACGATAACAAAAAAGAACTAATATTAAAGTAGTGTAAACTAAGAAACAAAACTGTCTCGAGAAATCTGCAGAACACTGACTCGAAAACCTGATTTACGATCTTTTATTTTTTTTTTTCGTTTCTGTTTAACATTTTGCGGGAAATTGTGTTGCCAAAAAGGGTAATGTAATTGACCCCAGTACGTGAACGAATCTGCTGTGGTCCTCCTTTCAGTTTTGTTTCTGGACTTCATGGCGCTTTTGAGAGCATTTGTTTTGTCTGCGCGTGTGGTTGTGAAATATGTCTTTGAAATTAGGCTTCGCAGGTGCGACCTACGCAATGTTACATGAGCAGTCGGACCATCAAGCTTAATTTCTCCCTTCAAATGTTCAGTTCGCCTCCATATTAACTCAGCAAATGTTACGAATGAGGGCGAGGAAAGCAACATGAACATAGGTAAATGTCAGGAAGGTTCAAGCGATACGTATTTCCTACCCTTCTGAAGTTTTAGCGAGAACGAGTGTAAAACAAACCATTAAAACTGAGAAAAATATGGTCTTAGATTTAGCATGCATTCCGGAGATATGTTTCATGAATGCATTCGAGTCTCTCGCGTAATAAAGGATTTATTTTGTTTACTTGACACAACTTCGTATCTCTTCTGCATACATAGTGCTGCTTCGTCACAAAAAGTATTACTGCTCTGAAAACGGCACAAGACATTCTCTTGCAATATAAATAACTAACGGAGTAAAATAAAAATTTTCAAAGTTCATTTATGGTAACCCTTTTTCACATTTTGTAAACTCGGTAGTTTCTTTGGAATAAAACACCTTGACATTTCGTAAGAGTAATTATAATGTAGTATTAACAGTCGAAGCAAAAACTAATAATGATTAAAAGTAAAAACGTTATTTTTTTATAAGACATCTAGAAAGTACTCAAAACTAAATTGGAGATAATCCTAAATTCGAAAAAAAAAATTTGGCTCATATCATTGCCCACATTCTTTGGATATCCCAACCCAAAGCAAAGTTGCAGTAAGCTGTCAGAAAACAGGACGAGCGTTTATCTATTTGAAATCTGAATAATGTCCTGAGCCAAAAATATGGCCACATGCGAGCGGTAGCTCCTGTGCGAAGCAACGTCGCAAAACTCGCGTCATTTGCAAGAACATTCAGGTTGTTTATCAAATATCTTCCTTTCATATCCGTACGACGTAATCTGTCTAGTTTCTAGTCTAAGAATTTAAAAACAATATATCAATAATTTACTTCAAAGTCAAATTGCCAATTGGAAGGCGGCTTACACCAAAGCAGTCAAAAATGCGATCTTGAAAGAGCATCTCAGCTGACGCTGTTGAACGCAGTCTTTCTTTTCCAGCTCCATTGGCCTTGGACTCCTGGTATGTTGTCGAAAACTAAAATAACAATCTCGGGTTTTGCCAGAATGACGCTTGCTTCCACGAGTTTTTTTTTTTTTTGCTTGGGCTTTTATCACTTTATAATATCTTAACGCAGTACGGCACGACTATATTATTATTTTCTATTTTTAGGAGATGCAGCTGAATCAAAGTATAAACTTAAAAAAAAAGAAAAAACTGCTTTAAAAAATATTTTAATCTTTCGGCAAGTATCAAATTAAATCGTCTTGTTGTGTTTCAAAGTCTGTTGATGACAGTAAGTCAGATTACCAAGTGAGATAAAATAAAACGGTGTTTAGTTCATTGTAAGAAAGGTAAATAAATTAGTGCCTCTTCTATTTTACCATTAACGAATCTACGTCTTTCAGTGCTCTGTGTTTATTCATTTTCTTAATTTTGCTGTTCATACAAAATAATGAAACGGAATTCATTGGAAGCTCAGTAGCCCTCCAGATAAGGAGTTTTTTTGTTTAGTATTTCATAAAGAAAAATACCCACGGAGTTTAAAACTGCATAAATATATACATACCACCATTTGTCAAATACAAAAACAAAAACACAAATTTGTTGATCAAATAAACAAAAAGGTCACTGAAAAAAACACACATATGAATAAGAAATGAAATACTGGAAATAGTTTATGAAAATAACGAGGGAACTTTAAAAACTGGCTGCCGCCGACATTTCTGCAGTAGCACCAGCTTCTTCGGGACGACAAGGTATGATGCAGCGTTCCCGAGACGTCGACGCCTACCCGCTTCTAAGATTTAATTTTCCAGCTGCCATTAATTTTTCGAGTAATTCCTTGTATTCAATTTGCTTTGTTGACTTCACTGCTGGTAGGGTTCGTGTTTGCACAATGTCTGTTGACACAATGGCCTTAATTTTGGCATTTATTTGTTCTTTTCGTTTGCTCGCTGATTAATTCGCTGAAAACATAAAATCAAACTTTTTTATGTTTTCGCTTTTGTACTGCCTTGTTTCGGCACCCCTTTTCAGAGATATATAAATATATATTTATAAGCAGTCGTGGATTCTGACGGTTGGGTGGGCGTAAGAGATGGAGGGTGGGGTTATGCAGGTAACGACCTTTATTTAGACTGACATTTCGTGAGTGCTCTTCATCAGAGTTTCTCATCTTCACTTTTATGTCTCTTATAGGCGGAAATAAAAAAGAAGAAAGAAAGGTGAATAAAGTGGGTGAGGAGGGTTGGGGCGAATCTGGAATGCCTTTTCACCAAAACACACGCAGCTTTCCGCTCTCTGGCTCCAAAGGATCCAATATCTAAGCACCTCAAATACGCAGAAATATACCAAAAAATCCGCAGACAGGGCGATACGGAAACCGCCCCAAATGACCAACCAACGAGGAAGCTGTTTCCAAGTCAGTCGCGGTTCATTGCACTTGAAACTCAATCCTTTGGCGCCTCACCTACCCGAGCAACGGTATCCCGTTCCCACATCCTTCAATTTTGGGCGGACGTCGCGCTTGCTTGCTTGCCGTATCTCACCCCTCCCTCCCTCGCTCCCTCCCGCATTCACGATGTAGGTCTCGAGAAACACTTCAAACATTTTGGCTGTCCTACTGCCCTGTCGTGCCGAAAGGAGCCATGCGACCGCACGAGTAGTTTAGAGGTTGGACCTTTAAGAGCCCGAGCCGCCCCAATCGACCCACTCAGAGGGAGGTATTGAACACGCTTTCGGCGCCCCTTCGGACGAATTCGATAGGAAGAATAATGTCTGGTCTGTATGCCTCTTTTTAAATTACAGTTCTCACCAGTCGGCTTCGAGAGCAGCTTCGAGAGCAGCTTCTGAGCAAGAAGGGGGAAGGCATTCTTGAACTCGTAAAGAACAAATCGCATTTGACGGCGGTGCCCGTTGTCAAAACTTTCCGCTGAAAGAGTTATGGTGGCTGGCTTCGACATCAATCGCGAGAGAACGCTGATTCTTTCCTCTCCCTGTTCAGTCCTATAGGTTATGGTTGTGCGCTGTGGTTAAGGCGTTAAGAATCGACGCCGTTGTGCGATCGACACGCGTCGTGTTGTTGTCGCGACCTCTGCGGCCAAGACCAGCCGTCGATTCAAGCCGCGGATGGAAAGGATTAGTGAGGCTTACACTCTCTTACTTTTCACCGAGTCTTGAAGCGAGTCATGCGGGCAATCTTTTTATAGCCTGTCGCCGTGCGGACGAGGTTAGAGAGAGATTAGCCTTTGAGCCCAATCTCTGGGAGTTGAGAACAACAGCCACTAACACGCTATATATTTTGTCCAACCGCACGATGCATGTGTCCAGCCACCTGAACAACAGGTTTGTCGCATCGAGGCTATAGGGGGTATTCACCGCACGCCATATTTAGGCACGCTCTTACAGCGCATGCTCAACGAGCCTACACTGAGCTGTAAGACTGGCGATTTTGATGGAGGGGAATGCATGTTGCAAAAGCGCTGTGGAAGCTCACCATCAGCTCGCGGCGAGCAGCCTCGGCCTCAGCCATAGCCGCCAGTGAATACCCCCTACGAAAATGGATGCTAAGACCGCAAAGCAGTGTTGGCGGCAACGCGTAAAAAGTAACGGCGCTACCGGTAACGCGTTTCTTTTTCGGTAATGTAATAATGTACTCGTTACTTTTCTTTAAAAAGTAACACGTAACGTACTTACGTTACTTACTTCGGGTAACGGGTAACGTATAGTTACGTTACCCGTTGCTTTTTCTTCCCACGTCTTAAATAAATAAGACTTCCATCTTTTTTCGTGTCTCTAGACGCAAGCCATGTGAATTTCTTAGTTCCTTGCGCTTTTTTATTTTAAGTATTTTAATTAAACCGTAAAAGTATAAATTAATTATTTTCAGTTTCTGAATGACTATAATGCTCCTTGAAACATGGCAGCTATGCATACTTGTAACGTCAAACCAGTCAAACGCGTTATTTCATAATTAAGAAACTGACGCAAAAGTAACGTGCGTTACTTTTAATCGGTAACGATAACGCCTTTCTTTTATTTGCAAGTAACGACTAACGTATTTCGTTACTTTTTTCGGTAACGCCTACAACACTACACCAAAGGTATCGCGCTGAATGTCTAGGTCAGTGCACACACGCGCAAGCAAACGCGTCAAGTGAGCTTAGGTTTAGTGAAACGCCGTATATTTTCAGCACCCCAGACGAAACATCCTTTTCGCCGGTACAAGGTAACCTTATGGCAGCTCTAACCCTGAATATCGTTCGACCTGCGTCAATAAATACGCCACGCGTTCCGTCTTGTCTTGGCTATATTCTGCTTGGTCAACTCGATCAACGTCCGAATCGTGCCTTCCAGCGAGTGTATCTTAGTCCGGTAGCCGTTCATTATTCAAATTTATCGCGGCTCCACTCCACCGAACCCCCATCCACTCCACAACAGGAAGGCCGAGCTACCACGCGCAAGTCGAAATCAGACAAAGAATGTCGTCAAGGCTATAGGGTATGCACGCCCGTAGCCCCACTCTATATCGCGATGCATCTTCCATCTTGCTTATTCGATAGCCTAGAAACGTGTCATAAAAACGCTAACGGAACGCGCGCCTCGGCTAGACTACAGCCAGCCTTTCCTGCGAACCTAAAGGTTGTCGCGCGCTCTAATGTAGGGCGCTAGCGGCGTGCGTAGAGCAGAACGCCGACGACAAATGAAAACAAGAATACAACGCCATAATTACGGTTCGCGGCTGAACTTGCGTTCCATAAATTATGCCCCGTGTTCACGAGCGCCCCAGGCAGGCTGTGACGCCGCTGCCGTTACCGCCGCCGTCGCTTGCATGCCAGCTACTGCCTCCGGCTTCCGCCAATGTCTTTGGGTTCCCGCGCGGAGGACGACGAAGAAAAAATAACGCGAGGCGGAAGGCATTCAGGCGTAAATTATGAGGCACACCAAAACACCGCCTCGGCGTGACACGTGGTGCCCCATTGGCGCCTTACGGTCGCGGGGAAGCTGCGCCATTTGGTTCGCCTACACTGCTCAAGAGACAGGATGGACCCGTCGGGGGAAGCCTGCTAGCGAGACGGGCTAGAAGCCAGGTGTCTGCGGCTGGAAATGACATAAACTATGCGCCTTTAGCCTCAGTGTTTTCTCGTCAATAACGCTCCTCGGGAGGAAGGTTTGCACTAGCCGGGAATGTCACCGGAAGCGTGATCGAGCGTCCGGGATGTTATTTGTACATACTGATGTGATTATCTTTACGTATCTTTACCTTGAGTGGGTTCATAAAGTATAAAATAAACGTATGAAATTGCGCATAAATTTGTTGTTTAAGATCAGGCCGTGTATATTGCCATGGAAAGCTGTCTACGAAAGATATTTTTTGTGTAAGGTTCAATAATAACAAACACATAACTTGTAAGTCTGCCTATAAACAACGTGTGCCACCCAGTCTAGTTTAATTATTGTCCTCTTGTACGATAATAAATGCCAGTTGCACTGAGCCCAGAAGGAATCAAGCGAGAAACGTCCCTTTGGAAACAAACTATTCACAGGATAAGTATATTTTCCCTCTCACTTGCGCTCACTACCAGTCCTAGCTGTAACAGTATTTGGTGGAACTGACCCATAAATGCTTCATTAGAAGGTTTTCAACCAGTGTTGCCAACTAATCAAATTTTAGTCTATTTTGTTTCCGGACAAGTTGCGTCACCCATTGTCATAGCTGTCATCAGACGCGCACTTTCATTACTCAGAAAGCTCGCTAATGGACCAAGCGGTTCTCGAATTAGAAACAGGCCTGACACGGAAGGGCAACGCAACTACAAACATTGATTTCGGTAAGTTACAAAGAGGTCGAGTGCCACGGGCCCATTCGGTCGTGGAGGAAAAAGCACGCTGGAAGCCAGCAGTAGCCCAATATAGAAATCCAACTTCTCTGTAAAGGGAAACGAAACAATGGTTGCTGCTCGTTACAACTCCCGACGTCGGTGGACAATTCAATGATCAAACGTTTCAGGAGGCCAGTAGAGACCAGAGAAGAAAGTTTTCCTCGCACCAAACCCCATGAAAGAGCAGGAAAACTATTACGGTCCATTATGGGATTACGGGCTCTTCCACGCCTTTGTACAAGTTTCTATTTTCACACTTTCACTGTTTCTTGGAACATTTAAAAGGCTTTCGCAAGAGACTTTTTTCAGTTTCAGTGTTTTCTCTTTTGGGTCTCCTCGTTAAACGAAATGTTATTACATAACCTGATAAAGAAATATTCCACTCCAGAATCGTTTGCATATTTTAGGTACGCTGTCTGAGATAGCGGCCTTTAAAATCAATATCTTATTGTAAGCGGTTTGCTTTTACTTAGTCCGACTCTATACCATGTATCGTGTAAGGCAAATTCCAATATTCGTTAGCGTAGATATTGCTCAGATATAAATAACATACTTTTAATCTACCGCTAAAATTTCCCTTTCAAGAAATAAGAAGCTTTTCAAACCATAGACACAACTGTGATATAAGTAGTGGTGACCTAATTTTTGAAATTGTCATATAAGAAGACGCATAGTGTTTCAAAGCACTAAAATTGTTTTTTAAAAATACGACATAATGAACGCATTTGAGAAATTGTAAACTGCGGTATTAAAGGTAGTTAGAAGGCCTGTTTAACTTTGCCTTGCTACGATATTAATTTCGTCTATGTACTTAAACGCTTGAAATACACACATTTTCAGCATGCGCACCTCGCTTCAATGTAAAAAATACGCTGAAACTAAAGGACTTACGGTAAGCGAGGCCATGCAATAAGTGAACAAGAAAAAATTGAACGCTGCACGTTCATGATTTCGACTCCTATGAGAGGTATTCCTCGCAGTGTTTAGAAAATTTAACAACGTTTTTTTGTTGTTGTTTATCTTGGAGATGTTTATAAGGCTAACGTCATAAAAACATTAATCAAAAATGCATTTACTGTGTTTTTTTTAAGTTTAGATTTGAGATCTGTGGTTTGTGATTAGTTCCGTTATATACCTACCTCAGAAATACACCCTTTACATGTTTCACTCTTTGCTTTTTAATCCGTTTGTGATGCAGCACTTTAGGGCATTATGACTGGCATTATAGGAAAACTGGTTCAGAGAATTCACATCACATGAGACGTCTTGAAAGCTAGGCCAGCAGCTTCCTGCAGCGTGAGTAAATAAAAAAGTTTCGGAGCATGAAAATAACAGTTTCAAAGAAAATTACTGCGTTTTCTTTTTCGTTGCGATGTTTAGGCTACTCAGTATATTCTAGAAAGTATATTGGATATCCTGCCAGCAGATATTTATTCTGATACCAGCAAACAAAGGAACCTAATCGAATTGTTCTATTACGCGACATAAATTTCTTTGAGCAAAAACAAAAAAATATATATTCATGTAATCTGCACTAATATCGGAGAGAGGTAGTCTAGGTTCTAATTCGAATATGTCAGCTGCCTGCTGTTCTCGAGAAATAAACGCTCCAACATCAGGGAATGAAATCGGTTAGTGTCAAGTGTCATCATGTATATTCGATCTGTCTATATGTCAAGCTATTTAGGAATATAAGTGTAACTGATGCTGGTTTCACAAGAAGTGTCCAATTAAATATTGTCACGAATGACAAATGAATAGGCGACGAATAACTGTAGAAATTAAACGTTTAATGAGGCGAACTTGTGCCCAAAACAAAATAGAAGAAGGTTAGCGTCGCAGGCGTCGATGTTGGCGGAACAGCACGGGCGAGCGCTGGCGCGAGACTGACTCCGGCTTGCCACGCGGAGCCCGTTACGTAACACGCGTGGTCTTCTAGCTGGAACAATCGGCGTAGGATCTTCGGTGCACAGAACATTAGGTCCTCGAACAAGCAATAGGGTTCTCGAGTTCACCAGAACACGACATTCACAGAAATTACAAAAAAGTGTGTCGGCTTCCAGACATCGAGCCTCGGCCCTTTGCGTGGGAGCCAAGCACGATAACCATTCGGACAAGGGGCGCGCATGCTCGGGGACATGCGTGGCGATATCTGAAGGATGATGACAACACGAACTCGCAAGGTATTTGCACTGCTGAATAATATTTTTATACGGATGCTGTATCGTCGGAATGAAACATTTGTTAAGCCTATTTCAGTTTTAGTGGATGACGTCTATTGTTCAACTCAATAATAAGAAGGCAGCCACAGAGCGCAGCGATCTTCAAGGTAAGACAGGCAATTTAGTCTAATTCATTAGGTAATACCCAAGACTGGTGCGGTAAAACTAGGAAACTATCAAGACAAAGCAAAAGACAAAACTGCTGTTTCGTCACTCTTCTTGTCCGATCTATTTGTTTTCTTGCATTTTTTAATATTTTGTGTGAAACTTTGTAGAAATCAGTATTTCTTGAGCTCATTCCATGGTGCGTCTGTAACACCTATTCAGGCTCACAAGATTGGTGTCCTACTATAATTTTCTGAAGTGTGCCTCCTAACTCGCTAAACTTTTTGGTGGCCTTAATTCGCAGTAAGTACTTCAAACAGGACGCACCGCCCTTTTTTATAACATAACTTATTTTCTCCTTCAAAATAACGACTGTAGAAATGTTTGGTGAAGGCGAGCGGGTTGAACATGAATACATAAAATTGAAAGAATAAAACACGGAGGACAAGCGGTTGTCCTGTGCTTGTCCTCCGTGTTTTATTCTTTTAATTTTATGTAGAAATGTTTGCAGCGTAAACGCTGGGCCAACTTCGTACGCATTGCTCCCATTTTATTACTTCGTCTTTGATCATTCGAGATGCGCATTACACTAGTGAAAACAAATATAAAGGCATTAAAGAAACATATGAGAACATGTCAAGACATTATATGCGCCTTATATTTGCCTTCTCTAATTTATAAAAGATCAGACATGTCTATACGTTGGACGAATCATATCTGGAATGTTTTGTTTTTCAATAGGGTAAGCACAACACATTTGGATTTCAACTTCACAAACCCAAGTGGTCCTGTCATGCGAGGACTTAAATCATCATGTGTCAAAGGTAGCTAACCTCTGAGTGTAGTAACGCCAATACAACAAAATTTATCGTTCCATTAACACATCTGTTTATAAAATATTGGTGCAAAGCTACATTTTTACTCTGAATCGCATGGCTCAGTCAACTTACCATGTATCCTTCGCTCACTCCACACTTCCTTTTGAATTTGACCTTGACAAATATCAATACTCTAAATATATCCTCTTTTGCACTTTCAATACACTAAAACTACATCTAAAATATATATCAAGTATATTTCCGTATATTGGCACATCTCAACTATACTTATTATGCTTTTGGCGTAACTATTGCTTTAATATCACGCTGGACGTGTAATTAACACTGCGGCTGCCGCCGGCTTATCCTCGCCACTGTGACGTACAAGCTCAAATTATGCTTTAATATATCATAAGTAAACTCTAATTATAGTTTAAATATACTATCCAGCCTTATTTTTGTTTCATATAACAATTTTAATACAATATCATTGAACTCAACTATAGTTTAAGCATACTTTAACAAAGTGTTAATTTAGTTTCTTATGGTATACACGCTCAAAGAACAATTTTAATAGAGAATTACTAAACTCAACTAGAGTTTAAGCATACTTTCCAACGTGTTATTTTTGTTTAAGTGCGAAATGTAGTATACCGGTATTATCTTGCATTCAGAAAGGAATTAACCTGGGCAGTGTTTAACCTGCGATAAATCTGCTACCTGTCGAAACCACATAAACGTTTTCTGGAAGCCTGCCACAACGTTCACGAGATGGCAGCACCATTCAAATTGGTACAATAATTGTACCACTGCTGCTACACGGCCGCCTGAAGAAAGGTTCGAAAGTGGTACAGTGCGCGGCAATATGAAAGACCCACTGGGAGCGCATAGCCGAGGCGGTGGCTGGCGGTGGTGCTGCGAGCGCTCTGGGCGATTCCATTCTGCTTCGAGGGAGGACGCTCACTCGGGGCTCAGCTAAAGCGCAAGGCGCTTATCAGTCTGTGCTGAGCCCCGAGTGAGTGTCCTGCCCTCGAAGAAGAATGGAATGGCCCGGAGTGCTCGCAGCGCCCCGCCAGCCACACCTCGGCCATGCGCTCCCAGTGGGTCGCTCATATTGCAGCGCACTGTATGTACATATATCTGTACCGCTGTCCCTCAAAGGGTTCATGGCCGGCTTCGCCGAGGGTGAAGCCCATCGAAATGGTTCACTCGGGGAAACCGCATACGGGACGGGGCCCATATCGGAGGTGCACTCACCCTCGTCAGAGGCGTCCGGGCAGTCGGCCGACCCGTCCCGGACCCTGGAAAGCGCGATGCACACCTTGGGGTCGCTCCGACAGCTGAAGTGCGTGTCCGGGTCGCACGACGTGCCGTTCTTCCAGGGCCTCTTGCCGACGGCTCCAGCTGCAATCGCCACACAAACAGGGATGCAATAAGTCTCAGGAGTCGATACTCATCTCCTTACTTATTTATGATTCCCAATAAAGTGTTATGAAGGGGAGGAGCTAAAATGCCTAAGAATCAACATAAGCACGTGATAATCAACATACAGATATTATTGTCATTTGTCAGTTATGTTAGAGGACCGCAGCAGCGGAGTTTATGTCTGCTGAAAATAACGGACTAACAAGACGGAAGGTAAAACCAGGGAGGCGGAAAGGGGGATTGAACAAGGCTAGTATTTCGGTATCAAAAGTTTTGTACTGCCCCGAGGCAAGTGGTCAGTGCTGTTGCTCTCCCGAATGTCTTGGGTATTTTGCTTCGCTCCCCGAATTTTCAGCATCTCTTCAAATATTGAACTAGAGAAAATGCATATCACTCCGCTTGTTCGAATTAAACAGCACAAGGCTGTTCCCCTAGATGTGAGCAGGGGCGGATTTAAAGGGGGAGGTTCGGACGTCCTGACCCCCCTCTTGATTTCTGCATGTATAAAATTTAGGGCGTGAAATGAGGGAGAAGGAGAGGAGGTTCCTAAACATATGGTACGCTTACCAACACATGACTCCCCCCTCAGGAAATTCCTGCATCCGCCCCTGGATGTGAGGATGTCTTGACGACATACGATTGCAGGCACGATGCACTTTCTTTTTACTTCGTGAGACGGTCCCCTTTTTTCTGCTTCGTCCCTAGCGCCACGCGACTTTCTCCCGCGCCACTGTATGATAGTCAAGCATTCCACGACGATAAATGGCACTAGCCATCCTTCCTTACTTGTAAGTGGAAATTCATAGCTACGGCTCATCCGTCCGTTCATAACTATGGAAAGGTTTCTTATTATTTTCTTTGCTTTTGCGTCGAGATTTTTAGTATAACGAGCCGAGATTTATCCTTCCCAGTACATAATTTAATCTTTTCTGCTCTCTATCAAAACACGAGCCACTTTTTTTAACGTTTGTAACGCCAATGAACTAACTACTACCTTCCTCCGCGAAGTGTTTTGCATCATGAATAAGGATATTACCATGGATACAACTTTGTCGTGCTAGTCATGAAACTGATCCAAAACTCAATCACAAACTAAAAAAAAAAATACTACGTTTTTTTTACTTGTTAACAAAACGTCCAGGACAAGGCTTCATCGAACAAAAAGTAATTTCATAATTGCCCTGGCTATAGCCGAGGAAGTGCACATAAAATGTATCTCGCAACAAAATGCATTGCAAACTCCAATGCGAATCACCTATACGTGTCTTTTGGTTTTTCTTCTTATCTGGAACACTTTCTGGGACACCGTATCGGGAGCAATTATTTCTTCTTTCCATCCTGCACTAAGCGTAAATAACCTCAGCAATAAAAAAAAATAATAAAGAACACACCCGAGAAAAAAGGAGCGAGGGCACCTAACACCAATTTCCGCCGCCCGGAGTCCCGGATATTGAATCCTTCCGACGGACGGTTCAACTGCCTACTCAACCCAAGTGTGTCGGTTGAACGGTAGCCTTCGGCTGCTCACTCCGGCGATAAGGCTAGCTGGCGCCTTCCCGGCGAATTATTTAGCGAAAACCATTAGGAGATGCTACGTGCACCCAAAACGTGAAATAAAACATTGTAAGAGAGTTTACGCGTGGTGATTCCCGAGAGAAAATGCGGGGACGCTTGTTTCTAAAAACAACGTGGTAATGCTGTTGCTTTCTATCTTTTTGTTGTATATATATATATATATATATATATATATATATATATATATATATATGGAAATGCGAGTGGCAATAACATAAACAGGTAGAAATCATTAGCGAATATGTACAAACTGCAGTAACTCTACTCCTCTTGATGCACCATAATGTTTCTAGAGAGTACAGCCCTCCGGGAATGGATATTATGAGCTACCATCCTGCATTACAAAAAACGAATCCCGTACAAAGATGGTAAGTGAAATACTGTTCTGCGCTCCTGATGCAAGTATTGCGTGTGAGTTTTATATGTTTGCCGCGTGATGTTCACATTCTCTTTCATGTATTTGGCTTTGTCGAAAAGACGTTAGACTTTGGAGGCTTTTTTTATATACTATTTATAAAATCGCGGAACTTAAATATTTTCACAAGAGGAACACAGTATAAAAATAACACAGAAATGTACTCCGCCGGGACTACCAAGTGTTAAAATTACATTAGAAGTTTTGTTTATTAAGTGTGTGTCTAAGCTTTGTAATAATTTCGCCTGCTCGATAGAATCCCCATTCTACTAGACACTTTTCTTTTCTTTGTTTCGAAGAAAAAATACCTGAACTCAGATTCTCATATAAATTCCTATCCACCCCTTCTACATTCCGTGCCACTAGTTGCGTGCAGTACAAGCAAAGCTAACGCCAGGCGAGGGGAGAAAGGGCAAGCATGAGGAAGACTGGAGAGGCGGAGAGAAACCTCATATCCTCTCTAATGTTCCTAGGGCTCTCTCTTTCTCCCTCGTCCTCCATTGGCCTCCTCTCACATCCCGCCTTCCTTGTGCTTGCCCTGTCTCTCTTCACTTGGCGTTCCCTTCGCTTGTAATGCACACAACTAGTGAGAGGGAGTACAGGAATATTTCCGTAGAAGTGCCCCAGAGATCTTCCTAAGCATTCTGTCCAAAAAGTGACTACTTCTAAAATTCGCACCTTTAATTACATTAATTACCTCGTATACAAAAATACAGCAATGCTATCACAGAAATTATCATCGCATTATGTTCCCTTTTAATGCAACTTACGAAAAAACCAGGCTTCACTTCAACCCAGATTAACTTTAGTTTCATTAAAAAACACGCCGCTTTCTCTTCCGCTTGAATTGTGGCTCGTTTTATTACATTATTGCTCGTTTTAGAAGATTACTCTGACACGCCGCTCATTGACTCAATCGCTTGAAGCATACATCATTAAACTAAATGTAAAAGCTAAGTATATAACAAAACAGGACGACCCCAAAAGGCAGTCCTTGTCGTCTATCGTAAAATCAGAAAGGTTGTCCGCTCTGCATTTTGCTGTTTCTGCTTCCGAAAAATCAACAAGGAATAAAGCGAACTGCGGACCTCTCTGTCCTAATATACAAAAAGCAAACAAACATACCTTAGCTTACTGCGGGGACGTCTAATGAAGGCGGTAAGAAAGAAACCCTGCAATGCGACCCGCATGCGTGGCCGAGAAAAGATTAAGCCGAAGATTCGGGAGACAAGAAAACGAAAACCAAGGGGAGCGGAACCGCGTTCAAATTGGCGGCAGCGCGGCGCGCCAACGCCCAACACTGTCGCCGGCCGACTTCGAACGCTTTCACATTCGTTTTGTGCTTGACCTCTGGTTAGCGTCGGAAACGCGCTAACGCCAAGAATGCCTGCCCACTCCGAATGCCAGATGGCTGACAACGGAAGGTGAAGAAGGACGGGGCGGGGTTTCACTTCTGCTAAAGCATGAAGCGGCCGCATTACTTTTCGCCACTGTTTTCTCTTGAAGATAAAAGGAGAAGGCAAATTATCTCCTATGCCATATACCTGCAAACAGTACGTTCTGAGAAAACATGCAGACGTTACTGAAAAAAAAGTAACTAAATATTCTTACTTTTACTCGCTCAAAAAGTAGCAATGTACGTTACTCGTCACTGAGACTCAAAAGGAACGTTAACTTCGGTTCGAGAGTAACTTTTTATTTACCGTGGGTGTGCCACTTTTTTGGAGCAATAGCCGCCTTCTAATATTTTGTGTCAAAATGGCTAGCTTTTCAACGTATTCATGGGCATCTTTCTTTTTTTTTCGTTCTCGTGTTGATGTTCTTTTTTGCCCTGAAACTCACAAGTGCGATCTGGGGTGAATATCAAATAGGGTAACTTTCGTCGTACACGTTCCTCTCCAGATGTAAATAAATACCGTTAGTCGCTATTCTATCATAAAGTGAATAAAATAGGTTACTCGTTGCCTCTCTCGAAAAGAATCTAAGCCGTTACTTCGTCGCCGAAGAAAAGTAACTATAGTCCGTTTCAACTCAAGAGGGTAGGGCGAGGGGAAGGATGGTCGGGGAGGAGGAAGCAGGCAGAACCCCTGAGAGAGAGGGAGGTTTCCCCTCTCTCTCCTGCATTCCGTATGCCTCCTCTTCCCCGGCCTTCCTTTCCCTCGCCCTATCTTCTTGAGTTGCAACGGACTATAGATGGAAGTAACGTGTTCCTGGTAACACGTTACGTACAAGTCTGTTTATGACTCGTGCCTGGCAGGCGCAATGACTTTTAACGACCTCGCCATAATCCGCAACACCTTATGATGAAGCGCAGCGGATGGTACGAGCCATCTAAGCCAAATCCAGCACTGTGAACGTGTCACGCGTCAGCGCGCCCTGCGCCTTACCGCGCCCTTCCGAAGGTCACACATACACGGCATTAGTTTGGACTTGGTGGCTCTTAGCGCCATAGGTATCTTCGGTCTATCGCAATGTGAAACAGAGCACAGTGGTGCAAACGGATAAAACAAGTAAGTGCGAAAAAGTGTGACACCCACGTTTCACTACGGAACCGCCAGTCGCTGGGATATATAGATCTTTAAAAATCAAGTCTCCGCTGTGAAACTGAGCACGATATTTCACTTGCTTACACCATGCACTGCGTCACAGCACACACTCCTGTTCTTTTTATGTCGAAACATATTTTCAACTTCATCATTTAGGCAATCCATAGATTTCATGATGGGCTCTCCCTGAAGGTATAGTCACTGAATTTCGTTTTAGAGTGTAGCGTCCATTGCGATCCATCGTAAGGTGAACCGAAGCACGGGCAGAGTGGATTCGACGCGGCGCCGGGACGACATCAATGAAAACCTACGAATCTGGTTGGTATCGCGGAGTCTGATCGCTCGTTAACCGTGCAGGAAGTGACTGACCCGAATTGAGACCGAAGCAAGAACGGAATGTCGCCGTGAATTAGCCCTGTTGCATAACTTAACCGGCGGAATGCTCGCCCATCGAGTTCGGCTGCCGGCCCGGAAGAGGCATCCGCCTTGTCTTGGGGTAAATTGAATCGAGGGTCAAGCTTGACTTAGCCTATTCACGAAATGACGTTTGAGGGAACGAGGAGCCCCAGGGTTTGCTGTAACGCCAAAGAGTGCACCGGAAAGTTTTAGTTTCCGATTTCATTCCTATTACTAAAAGCGAAGCAGTGCGGTTTCAGTTCCAGGACCAATCCAACTGTCCCCCCCCCCTCACCCCTTTACTATATTTTTTTGCTTGTAACTTACTTTTACGAGAAAAAAGAATAGCTTAGACTAGAACAATAACGAAGAACAAAAAACTCGTGAACAAAACCATTTCCCACCAGTGTGTATTCTATACTATGTCATGTACGTGTTTTTTTGTTGTTGTTGTTTTTTACAAAAAAGAATTTGGTTTTAACACTGGTGGAGTTCACATGTCGATCCTTATTGCCAGCGAACGAGTGAACATTTTTAAATAAACGGAAGAGTCTGAGAAGGAGTGTTAAAAGCCATTTTTTCGTCGACTGTTCATGGCAAACATGTTTTTACAAACAGCGTCTTCTCTGGCCAAACAGTTATCATATGTTCAGCCAAAACAATTTTGGATGATTTTAGGCAACTTTTGTGGCTTCGGAAATGCATATGAATCCACTCAAGCGTATATGCGATTGATTTTATATTCATATAAATGCGCTGAAATCAAAAAGAAGCTTGAAGAACGGCTACACATTGACGGTTTGCAAAACAAATTTTCTTCTCTTCAAGAGGTGAAAAAAATATATATATATGGCAACGTTATAATTTTAGAATCAGATTTATTTTGTGCCTTCTTTTATCCCGCAATGACGAGCGAAGTGACGCAAACACCAACGCACTTTCCCTTGCGTCACTTCCACATGCACGAAAATTGCAATTCTGCATCGTGCGTAAATCGAGGTTAAATTAAGATTAATTGAAAGGTGTGCAAACCCAGATGTCAGGCTGTCTGTTTCTTCTGTTCTATTTTTGTTTTATGTGTTTTGCTTGTCGTTTTGCACGGAGAAAGTACATGTTGTGAGCGAAAAAAAAAATGGTTCTAGCGTTTTCTTTTTTTTTTCCGAAACGAATAAGGTTATTTTTATATTATGTTCACAGCTACTCTTCATTGAAGTTTACCAAACTTTCTTAAAACCTTGTGCAGTGTTCGTTTTCGTATAAGGCTTTCGAACGACGTCAAATGCTTCAGAAGCAGCCGCCATAAAAATATATAATATATATAGTTAAAGCTTTTTTTTTATTACCCTGGTACAACCTGAGTTCATAATATATTCAAGTGCCTCCTCAACAAGAAACATACAGGCGAAAAATTGTGTTTGGAGAGCTGCCCATTTTCCTTCTGCGGCAAAACAAACAAACAAATATTCCTTTTTTTTACTAAGAAAACGAAGCAGATGTTTAGGTTTAGGGTGACGTTTAGGTGACTGCATTCGCTCTCCGTGCTCGCTGTTTGCTGTGTGTCGAGCTCGCAGCCGTGCTGCGCCTCTTCAAAACAGGCGAGACTACCACTGTCGAAATCTCTGCACAATAAAGTTTTGCACTTCAGATGGAAAGTAAACGCATTGGAATGTGGAATATAGACAAACAAACGTAGTTCGTTTCTTTATACTGTACAGTTGCATGCGTTTACTTGCACGGAGATCACTCGTTGCATCAGCAAGATTCTCTTTGTTGTTAACATTCAGCATAGGTATAGCCAAGGTATAGCATCCTGGTGCTTTTCTGAACATTTTATCAAACATGAATAGAGCGAATCACAAACATATTGAAATGGTCATCACGCGCGTACCGCGAGCCAGCTGAGATTTATAAGAACAAATTCGCAACAAAATCCAGACCGGTTTCTTGAAGGTGCTCTACTGCAGAACTTTCGATTGACCAACGAACTATCGAACGTTTAGGACTATATAGAGAAAATGTGTCAAACCGGGGTAGAAATTTACTTGCGTCGAAAGCACTTGCTGAGGCGGCAATATAAACACGTTAACTTCAATTCAAAAGCTGAAACTTCATATTTCTCGTGACTTGGATTGTTCCAAATTATGTAAGTCTTTCAGTGTATCCACGTGACGGCGGTGCACTTGGGCAATGAAATGGCTATTTCTTAATACAAACTCAACTCACGAGTGTGATTGCACATCGTATAAATCAACATTTTAGGCAGGCACGGATTACGATATTTGAACTTAAATGTAGTACCCCCTGTTTCACTTCGTTTAAATGTTAAACATATATAAAAAATATAAAAATAAATTTCAGAGAGGATTATTTTTTGAAAGATAGCTATAATAAAATGAAGAAAAGAAAACGTACAGCCGTGTACTGTAGCGTCAAGTATATTTGGATAAATATATATGAGTTTCATTGATAAAAACGCCAAAAGCCGGCAATCACGTTTATTAACTTCATAATGAATCATCGCTAATATTTACTCGATTAAAACGAGCCTTCTTTGACATTATACCCATAAGCGCTTCTGCAATCGAGAGCAAAAGAAATATTTAAAAATAGCTTTCTGCATGAAATAAATAAAAAAACATCCTCGAATCACGCATAATTGCGATGGCCGCCATTGCTGCTCAGGACCATAGACTCAGGACCATAGCCTCAGGACTAAAATGGCGAAAGCAACAGGTTCCTGTCTAGACTTGGCGATACTCCAAGTGCAATACATTGTTGGGCACCCAACACGCAAGAACACATGATTCCGATCCGAACAGCGCCCATGATCACAGTATGTGTTGATCAAGGGTGCCGTTTGCTTCGATAGTTACTTTAATCGTCTGCCCTTCCGGTATGGCGCCAATGAAGCGAGACACACACTGAGGCAGCCGCAAGACTGCTACTTACGTAGAAGCCGCTCCGCAATTTTCACGCACGGAGGGGCAACGTAATGGCCACAGATCCACTTTCTAGCAATCCGACTACGAAAGGTCCGCAACCGCCCAGGGTGCGCCCAAGAACGCTGTCTCTCTCTCTCTCTCTCTCTCTCTCTCTCTTTACAGTCTGAGGTAAGCTCTGCGGAATAAAAACAACTTTCCTCGTTTTTGGTGCAACTCAACGCGGAAACAGTTCATGTGTGAAACTCAATTTTTTTTCATTTTTTTTTAGGGGATATTTGAATTTAAACAAAAAGTTGACAAGAAAAGTGCAAGTTGGAATGAAAGAAACTAAGCAACAGGTATCGCCAGCGACTGGTCGCGGTTCTTGTGTGCTTGTACTAGATATCTCAAAGCCTTTAATCTACTGAAGTGGAAACACCGATCGCCCGATGAGACAAGCGAGAAAATGCCAGCGCCTTGGAGAAATTCGCGGACTCGTTCGATTATTCGTTTCGAAACGGATTTGATATCGCTGCTGGAAAACGAGGAACTGCAACATGGTTCTAATCTGAGCAGAAAAAACTGTTTTTTTTCTTTTTTTTTTTGTCAGCAATAAACAGTTTTGGAAAAATTGAGACCGAAGTAGTCTACCAGTTACAATATGTCAAAAGTAAAAATGGCACGCTATTTTAGGCCCTTACGCGTCAATCTAACAAATGACATCTCACACGCTTCATAAAAGGGACTGGGGAATGCGTTAGACCGCACGCGACTCTTCACAAACATTTGATTTAATTTACAGTTACACCTCTCCTACTCAGCAATAAGCCTCGGTCATAAGCCGGGGCACTGTCGCAAGGACCCGGACGGGACAACTGGGGAACTGCAGTTTAACACTATCTCTGAGCCGCTAAGGCTATATTAGAATAATTTCGTTTAAAAATGATAGCATTGTGACTCATGGGGATGTCAACGCTATATCGGACGTAGGAGATCACTATAGAAAGAGCATAGAACAAAATATTATCGTCAGACAACGGTCACAACAAACAAAACTTCATGTACAGATTACAAAAAAAAATTACTATTAGGGACGTTTTGCTGATCCATGCGGCTATCTCTCCCGGCGGCTCAAATAGCGGCAAGAGAGATTTTTTGGTCACGTGAACTGCTCAGAGGGCAGGAAGTACCTTGTTCAAGCCGATTCTGCTCAGCAGACCTAAGCCTTGCCTGTTGTTTACACGCCGCTCCCAAAGTAGACAGGTGCGGTTCCTGTCACTTACATTTCAGGCCTGCTCAACCTTTTTCATGCGCGCAAAAGCGGACTTGAATACTCGAAGCGAGGACGGAATTACGGCAACCATTTGTCGTTACCGGCGTCAACAGTTTTGCGCCGCATAGTCAAGGCTGGCGCAGCTTCCACGGCGCTATTAAGGCTGAACTTTATGGAGCGAATTACGCGACGAATAACTGACGAACTTCGCACGGACGGCACGCTCGCTTGTGCAAGCGACGTAGCAGCCACCTGCCATAGCCTCTCATCTATACTCACAAAGCTTGGCAGTTCGACGACGGAGCCATAGAGTGCCCGGTTGCAGATTTGGAGCGCGATTATCTGGTAGCACAGAGCATTTCTCGGCGAACTCGGTCGCCAGCGCACAGCTTTTGCAGCGGCGAAAACCCGAAACATGGTTTTCAAACCCGACGAGAAAACAAGCGGTAGCGCGAGGAACGTGAGGAGCACGAGCGGACATTCCATCGCTCGGGAGAAGTGTGTTTCGGCGTCTCGCCGCAGCGGGGCGCCCGTAACCTGCCTCTCCTCTCCCCATCCGTTGTCTGCCACTCTACCTTCTCAATTTTGGCGGCCGCATATCGTGGCGATCTGCCAGGCTTTGTCAGTATAGAGGAGGCTATGCCACTGCGCTGATGCTATACGCGCAGAGCAAAAGCTGCCGGGCGAAAGTCGTCGATTTTTCGCAGCATATTCGCCCTATGGAGACCAGCCTTAACGCTGTCCAAGCTACTTGCGCGAGCTCGTCGCTTCGTTTGGGTCTCCTTCGCACGAGAGCGGGTGCGAGTGAGAAACAAAACGAAGCCACCTGCTCTCGCAGCAGTGCTGAGTGCAGCAGTTGTGAGTGCAGCAGTTGTGAGTGCAGCAGTGCGGAGGCGGCGCTGCGGAAGCGGCACTATACACCTTCACACCTAAGTTTAGACTGCGGTGGAAGCTACGTCCTCGTTGGACCATTCATACGCCTCTCTTTTGCCGCGTCATCACGCTCTGGCCCATACCCACGCGCAGAGAGCCGGGTCAGGTAATACGAGGGAGGCGGCTGATGGGTCCGGCGGACATGTAGCTCCCACTGCAGTCTCAGCTGAGAGGTGAACGGAGTATAGCCTTGACAACGTATAGCAGAAAATAGTTGTTTTAACGGGTAATAAACAGCGCAGGGACACGGACAGAGCGGAAGACTCTGTCCGTATCCCTGCGCTGTTTATTACCCGTCAAAATGAAGTACCAACTAGCCCATTAGTCAACGCTACAAAAATAAATAATGCTAAATTTCAATTTTTTTTTTTTTTTGAGGAGGGGTGTACGTTGTTTTTATGAAGCCGGTCACGCGACCAGAAAATTCCTCTAACGGGCATTTTGGCCGCCGGTAGAGATATGCGCATTGATCAGCAAACCGCCCCAGAACTCGAGTGATTAACGTCAATAAGAACCGCGAGCCGCCTCTCGGTGGTAGAACTTTCAACCAGTGGAAACGGTCTATAATTTTTGTAATTGGTCAACAAATTGTGCCAAAGTCGTGCTTTTTACGAGTCATTCGAATATAATATGAAATACTGTGAATTTATTCACTTGCCCTCAACGGAGAGGATGAATTTTTTTTTTGCTCGCCATTTTTTATTGCAATGTTAAAACTGTTTTTTTTTTCTTTGTACAACAGCCTTTCTGGGGTGCTTACAAATTATGAATAATAATGGTGCCAGCGAAGACACCCATAATGTATAATTTCAAGAATATCGCTAACGTCGATCACATTCTTCATAAAGGAGAGATCATTCGAGAGATAGCTTCATTGATGCACAACAAAGTTTACGGCACTTGAAAACGATGTACATAGTTTATGCTTCATTTATCGCAACAAAATTGTATTTCCAAAATGTCGTAACACAATAGAATCACTTAGAACAGTCTCACTTCTTTTATTCCCGATGCTCTCGGTATCCTCGAGGCACGAGTTACTTTACGACCACATCATAATAGCTTTTTTAATTTTTTTATTTTTTTCTAGCTCTCGTCGTACAGAAAGAGCATCGGCTCAAACAGTGTAACGGTCGACAGAGCAATCTCAACCTGAACTCGCAGAAGTTCAAAGTTAAGTCCCGCCGCACGACACCATTGTACGTGTCCTTTTTGCCTCAACAGTTGTTGCAACATCAAGAAATATTCAAGGGAAAGAGATGCTCATACAATTAGTAAATTGACAAATAAATATGGTGCTCAGGAAAAGTTGTACACTTGTTAGGCAAGCTATTCAAGCCGCGCCTGGGTTCAGGAAACGCGCCAGGATAAAACTGATCTTTACCTTGAAGCCCTAATTTTATTTAATAATATTATTATTACTTATACGTGGGCATCATTTAAGTCACGCTCACTCCAATGGCTTCGTTTTAAGTGCCGGATGGACACCTGCAGGTACCAATTATTATTTTTATTTTTTTAGATCGAATATATTTGAAAGTGGGTGATAAAAGGCTAAAATGCCTTTCCCTGCCTTTCGTTGACAATGCAAGAATACAATTAGGGAATTAAAAAAACGAAGCCGAATTGGTGAATTAATTCCACAATTAAAAACCCGAGACTGAAAACAGGTTAAAAAAATGAACGGTGTATGGGTTATGGGTTATTTCTTGTGGAGTTACTATTACGGAGCCGAGATCTCGAATGTGGGGGTGGCAAATCCTCAAAGCACTCCAACCGCTTTAACTTCCAAATGGACCTAGGCTAGATTTGGTCTTCGGACCAAATGGACCTAGGGTACACTACAGTCACTGCTGTAGTGTACAGCTACTGCTGTACACTACAGCAGTAGCAGTAGTATGGGTTTTTTGGCGCAGCAGCATCAGGGCTATAGTGCGCCCACTACAGCAGTAGCTTCTGACGCAATACGTGACCTCTTCGCGCAATATGAAAATCCACCAAAAAATTTCCCACTTAGAAGAAGAGTTTGACCAAGGTTGCTGAAAAATACCCGTAATACAAAAACAAAAGCAAACGAAAAGTGGACGGAGTTAATAGTCCAGATGGAGAAGTGGGAGGACACGTCGAAAAGAGAAAAAAAAATAACCGTAGGAAGATTCGTCGGGTCGGTTTCTGTTTTGTTTTCTCTTCCTTGACATGAACTTTTCTCGTTTTCCAGCTTGTCTCTTCTAACAGCTTTTGCAGACGAAAGTTCAGCGACCCCCGGAAGTTAGCAAGTAGGCGAGAAACCAACAAAGGCCGAAGTTGAGAAAGTATATAAATGCAACAAAATACGAGGCACAACTCTGAGAGGCGTAATGTGACACCTCCTTGAAAGCCTACGCGCTGCAGAGTTCCTTCTTCCCCTTTTCTTGCACATTTTTATTGCCTCGAAGGTGTCACCAACTGACAGTCCGGTCCCTTGTCGTCCGGTTTGCCTCTTTTGCTACTTCAGTAGAAAAACCGAGCTGCCAGAGTTTAGAAAATTAGATTCAAGTAAAAACAACTGATCGAGCAAGCCTCTGGTCACGTTCCAGAGAAATTCCAAGCAGGCGGTTCACCGTCAGTCTGAGTTTTATCAACAAAATATAATTTTTGAACGGCATTGGTAAACTGTGCAGGGAATGTATGCGTTAATTTTCATGAAAAATAACTACGAATATTTTTTCTTATTTTTAGATATAAAGTCGAGTTGAGATTTAAACTGAAACTGGTTTGCGTTCGCCTTTTTAAACGGTTAGGAATGTGACGTAAGATCTGGCATAAGCAGCAGCAAGCAGGTAGCACGCCGGTGGCTCAGAGTACGATCGCTCTCACCAGAGTTCAGCCGTACTTCAGTACCACGGAACAAAGTCTACGGGTGAAGAATAAATATTTCAATTAAATACTTTATAGACGTGCTCAGTTGAACGTATTTCATTCATCTTACACCTATTAAGAAAATAGGTGATCATCAAATTTTGGGGAACGACCATGAAAACATTTTGGAAAATGGGCTGAAAACGATATCTGCAGATGGTATGCTTTTCAACATGCCTATTCTATATTTCCCCCTATGAAATGTCATTTTAGCAATCGAGAACGCTCAACCCACAATTGAACAATAAGGTGTTTACAAACCAGTCGTGTTAAACATTTAATTCTTAAGATAGCAACACAACCACACACAGTTTATAGAACATTTTGAACGCCAGATTCCCCTGAATTTGACAATAAAAAATCAAACATAGGTTGTGTTATAGCATTCTCAGTAGATTGTTTCTTTACCGCTGATTAGCTAACACCACTAAAACACGAAATATGTCTGCAGTAAAGGTTGCGGTTGGAAAGTGACCTCATATATATATTGACAGGATTTAACAGAAGTCACGCCCCAACGAACATTGCAAGGCCGAGGGCCGGTCTGGAGAAAATTTTATTTCCTCCAGATGAACCCGGCTCCGACATGCAGCTTTAGTGCGATTTAAAAGAAATTACTGATAATTATTTACAGTTCCCAAATATCTTCAAAGCGCCTCTCAGATCATATTTTTTTTCTCGGATTGTAATCTAGCGCCTTCCGACATTGTATTCTTCACAAAGTTCAGATATTCAAAGGACTACATTATTAGCCTAAATTTTCAGACATTTAACAAAAGTCATTACTCGATTGTGGCTTTGGCTTCCGACCATTGGATTCTAAGCGAACACGTTCTGCTTAATGCGGCACCACTAAAAAACTAAATGAAAAAACGTGTTTTTTTAACATTTGCGAGTAATCCCAAAGAAATGCTGTAATTTCGAACCGTGCATTGACAGGCTGAGCTTGTAAATAGGTGAAAGTTTCGTGACATCGACCTGAAATGTCGGCTGAAAGCCGATATTCATAATGCGATTGAAGACAAAGTAAGTAGGCAAAAGTAGCTTTGTTTTGATTTATTACACTTGAATGGGAAGTCGCTCAGTAAAAACTCATTCTACCATTGCACAGGCGGTTCCGTGATGCAAAATATTTATTGCATAGAGATGGCACTACAATATTATTAAGGTTGTTTTAAGAGCTCCGTCATAAACGTCTCCGAACATTCTCCGTTAATATCTTTCATGTATCTTGATTGTAACTGTCAAAACGAGGATGTAGCCCGAAACAACCCATTCGCGTTTGATCCCGTCCCGTTTTGATTCATTCCCAAAAGGACCTTCCCGTTTGAATTCATACCGCTTCGACCCATTCACAAAACGACCTTCCAATTTGAATCCGTCCCGTTTCAACCCGTTCCCGAAAGGCCCTTCTCATTTGAACCCGTGCCCGAAACACCCTTTGCGTTTGAACCACTCGCGTTTAAACCCATTTGTAAAAGGCACTGTACATCTCAACCTCTTATCGAAAAGTTTCAATCATTCTAACCCTGGTCTACACAAGTCTTCTGCTTAAGAATATGTTCTGAAATATGTTTGCATGTCAACGTATTCTTAAAATATACAACCCTTTTAGACAAGCTTCGACGTACTATATTCCTACTTCAACCACTCAAAAAATTATTTTTTTCAAGATGGTCTTTAAAATGTGCAACCGCAAAACGCACTATGTAGTACACGGCGCGACACTGCTGCATTTACATAGGATCGAGATTTAACTATTTTGATTGCGGTAGAAGAGGAAGAAGTAAACAGACATGGTGCGTGTGATTGGTCCCTGCTCCAATCGATGCGGTACGATCGCATCCATGTAAACCCTGCTGCTCTTACCCTGAACACGACGTTGTCACTTTTTTCTAATTGGTATTAGTGGGCACCAAATTTTACCACTTAGGTCAGGGGCTCAAATAAGCACTTCCAAAGACACTAATAGTTGTGATGGCAGCCTTTTGATTCTATGAGATAAACCGCAATAAACAGACGATCGCTTGTTCGCGCAGACAGTGTCGCGCTCTGTACAATAAGGGAGCCTTAGAATAACGTACGCAAGTACTTTGGGTAAGCTAATATTAGCGTCGCCACTTATGTTTTATATCCCGACACTATTTTTAGGGTACCCAATGCGCTTGAGTATGTTATTCTAAAACTCCCAAATAGTGAGCTAGATATTTTGGCGAGCGATAAATCAGATAGGTTGACAGGCGTACGATTGCGACTTTATTTTCCTTACAATTTCAAATACTGAACCGTCGCGCACACAGGAAATGATCATAAACCAGAAAATGCCTTCGCCTGGTCGAACCGGGAAATCTATCATCAAAAAAGGCGACACTCCAATTCTGATGGTGTGTGGTCCTTGCTGACACACTTATGCCCCCTGGCCCGCCCGGCACCACCGTTTGCAGGCTGCCGAAAAGATATCCTTGTCAAGGCCTCATCCCGTTTGATCAGATCGACAAAGCTGTAATTGTTCGGGCGAGCCCTGCCTGACACCGCGTTTATCTTACGGTGCCAGGACTTTATGTTGTTTTTGGTCCGTGGTCCTCGGTTTCCGTGGCCGTTCCACAGTTGAATGGAAAAATGGTCATTCATCGGGTGCCACCAAAAGAGTCAAGCACAGACGAAGACATCCCGCGCCGGTGACAGCGGTAACTGCTACGCCCGTTCGCAGCACTGCAGGCACCACATACACTAGAAAAGCATGCAAAAAGTGGCTGCTGGTGATCAAATCTCTGAGGTTGTTTCGGGACAGGACGGAATGAGATCTCCAAGGCGGACAGACATTGGACGCATGGACCGACCCAACTGATAACGAACAGTGGTCGAAGCGGGAAAGTTGTTTCGGGATAAGGCGAAATGGGAAAAGATGAAGTGAGAAGGTCATTTTGGGCCGGGTCGAAACGGGAAAGTACAAACGGGAAAATTGAGATGGGAATGGGTCGAAACGGGAACCACCCCAAAACGAACCAAGCGTTGGATATGAAAACCTGTTTAAATAGATATCCTTATAATTGTTTAGTCAGGAACAATATTTCGCTTATAAAGGGCCAGCAAACCCAGAACTCGCTGTCGAACACCTTCTATTAAACTCTGTATCCCGAAATAATATATGCTAGGTATCCTAGTTGAAAATGATGTCAATAAATATTCTAAATGAAATTTCTCTACCAAAAGCTAGAAAGACCATTCAGGTTTTTGCAATAATTGCTTTCTTAATAGTCCCAAAACGTTTTTTTATACTAGTTGTTATATTTAACCACCCTACAGCGATCACTCGAAAATTAACACTGTTTACAAATTCTTAAAGAACAGACAAACGACATATACCCGGAGCAACCTCACCGCCGTCCTCCACTGTAAGCACCCATTCCAAACAATCCCGACGTCAATTCTTTTACTTTCCGTTTCCATGCCACCCCCCCCCTTCTCCCCCTAGTTATTTGTCCTCTGCGATTTGCTCGCAAATCCTTTTCAACAAAAGTTTCCTGGTACGAGTTCTAATAAACTCCCTCGTTTTTTGGTGTTGGCCAAGAAGGTGCGTCGCCGCCATGAAGAACGCACCACTTGATTTCCTCGGGGGCATCCCAGGGGCCGGGAGGGACGAGGAAATTTGCTGCGGCGACGTCCGCGTGCATTTTTCTCATCTGGGTCAGACTGATTTACCCCGTGGAAAACGGGAAATGTTTATGCCTCTGTCGATGACGTAACTTGAATGAACAATACGACCACCCTTTCTTGAGCGGCACTCGAGTCCGGTTGTGGAAACTAGAAAACAGGTACTGGCTAAATTTGTCGTTGGGTTATTCCGGTCCTACACGGCAAGCTTTCGAGTTATATCACATTCCTAAGGGTAAAAGAATAATAGCTCAGACTGCGTAATCGACCCAATAATTTTTTCCCTGTGGACGCGCAGTTTTGGGAGCAAGCACTTTCATTGTGCAAGACGTTTATGCACCAGAATATGTAAGTCGGAATTGGAATAATACATAATACTTGTGCGATACATAAGATATTACCAGAGATGGTAGTAGGGACATTACTGTAACAAAAAGACAGTAATTAAAGTACTTTTTATGGTAATGAGTAATGTAATGCATCACTTTTCTAGGCTAGTAATTTAGTAATGTAATAAAGTACTTACAGGCAGTAGTTTCAAAAAAAATACTGATTACTTTTTTAAATTACTTTTGTCTCAAATGAGCAAGTTCGTTTACGAGCTTGCTCATAAACGAACTTTTTCACGGTGAAATGTCGTGAAAGAGACATCAGAGAAAATGAACGACGGCCATCTGAGCGCAAAGCCTCGTATGAAGAACTCTACAGACGCACAAAGGCGACCTGGAAAGGCGAGGGAAAAGCTTACGTGTAAAGACATCGCTGGAAGGCCACGGCTCACTAGCGCCAGGCAAGACAGATTCACGGCGTCACGTCATCACGACGATAATATATTTCATTCAGCCTTACGCCGACAGCGCGGTGGGAGCTACGAGCTTACCAGAACCAATCAACCACCTTCCCTCGATCACCTGACCCGTCCCTTTCTCTGCGCGTTGGCATGAACGAGAGCGTGGTTACGTCGTGCAAGATAGACGTGTGACTGTTCCAACGAGCACGTAGCTTCCACTGCACTGTCAGCTTAGGGATGAACGTCTTATAGGCTACAAGGCGAAGGGCACATTACCAGTGGGGTCAACAGAGTTTAAAACTCGAGAGGACAGGACAAACAGATCCCCAGCCTTCTTGCTCTTTCGTCAGGCAAGGTCAAACCGTAAGCTTCGACCATTGTGAACAAGAAACGACTGGAATGAATAATTAATCCAAAATGCCTTTTCAAGGACCCAGAACGTTTCGAGCGAATCCTTGGTACTCAGTAAATGTACTTTTTGTAGTCGGAAAAAAGGGGAATCGAGCAAAACAGCTGCCGCTCGCGGTATGCCTCGCTGCCTTTCCTTGGGAAGTATACTCGGGAATAATTCCTAGGAGCACATTTCGCCACCCGTTTCCTGGGAAAGTGCACATGTTGGGAACCTCGAGCCGTCCCTTTCCTTAACTGGAGACGCTTGTGCATAGCAAACATCCAGCCCCTCGTGTGACAAGCAACGCTAAAGAACTTGGGCCCTTCGGGTGTTTGGGAATAATAGTCCTTGAGAGGAATGACCGAAAATGCGTCAACTAGTGCTCTTGGGAGAATATGATTAGACTGCGTCTGAGGCGGAAGGGATACGTTTCACGTTTCTCTTCCTTTCTATAGCTTCTTAAAAAAAAAAAAACGGAAACATATCTCTTTTTAAGTAAGCACCTTCACCGTTGAAGGAACAGTGAAACCGGTGAGTCGACTGTCTTTGAGTCAGCTCTAAAGAAGAAGCTATTCATCATGTTTAACACTTATGTCGTGTGCGCCAGCAAAACAACTGCTTAGTATGGTTCACTTTGAGGCGGGTAAGGCTGCTGCGGTGTAAACAGGAAGATTTGAGTTTTGGTAAATATACTGCAAATAAGATGAGCGCAAATTACTGCCACAAGTTATTGAAAAGTAATGTCAAAGTAATTTCATTACTTCCGGAAAATAATTGTATTGTAATGTCATTCCTTTTAGTCTGTGGTAAGTTGGAATTTAATCACATTTTTGAAGTTTTCTGCAAAGTAATTAGTATGTAATTTAATTACATTTTTTCAGTTTTCTGCAAAGTGTTTAGTAATGTAATTTAATCACATTTTGCAGTTCTCTACAAAGGTTGGTGAACTCAGCATGCTCTTTATTTAAGAGGGAAAGTCAGCAAGTCGGAAATTTATATAAAATATTTGATATAAGTAGTCACTAGTTTCCAAATAAGTAAAGAGGTGGCAACGCAACCCAGCTTCATGATATTTATTGCGCAGTAGCTAGATAACAGTCGCACGCAGGCGTAGCTAAATTTAGAAATGGCGGCTGTCCTCAAGGAGTGTACGCTAGAAGAGCAGCAGGCTGTTGTTCGTGTTTTTGCGCAAAGAGCTTCCCGCAAACGATATCAGCTAGGTCATTAGGAAATGATTTCTGTTTATAGTGCGAAGCGCTCATCGCGTAAAGAGGGGCACAACTGGGTTCAGAAATTCCCACAAGGGTGGTCACATGCAGGCTTACGAGAGGCGCTGAACTAGTCGTCCAGTTGAAATTGCGCGGCAAGCAACTGTGCGGCGGGAGGAAGAAGCGATTCGAGTCGACAGGATGGCAACAAGAGGCGGTATAGAAACTGAAACATTCTGTTCTCGTGGTTAAGTCTACAGCTACACCATAATGCATGATCGTTTTAACTTTCAAAATGTGTGCTCACGGTGGATGCCTAGAGAGCAGGCCGAGGAAGACAAAAATAATCGAATGGGCCTGTAAATGTATCATCTCTTTTGGTATGCCACAGAAAGGAGAAGAAGATCTATAACAAAGAATTTGCTACTGCGGTTGAATCTTGGGTTGATCATTACCCACTCGATACTAAGCGTAGCTTCGATGCAATGGAAGCATCCCTCCTCCCTCACCATCCAACCAGCAAATTCAAGGTCAGACCCTCAGCGTATTGAACCATGGTTAAAAGCGCTAAAAAGACGTACACAAGATAGAAGACAAACACGGGCGCTACTCACAACTGTATTGGAAAAGAAGATGGAAGTACATAATATATATATATCTGATACACTTATCGTCACCCAGGCTACACATGCGCGAGATACAAGAGCATAAACCCGTTTACATATATTTATCGAAAAAACGAATCTCAGCATTATACAATGCTATTGACGTGTCGCTGACGCACTGGGGTCCCCTCTTCTTGATAAAATACGCCTCTTGCAGTTCGCGTGCTCTCTGAATTCTGCTTCTGCCGAGAATCTTGGTATCGCCGAAGCGTGGCTCGCATTGGCAGGCCCTACAGTGCGCGGGCAAATGTGCCCCGTCATTTGTCTTTAAATTTTGTGCGTGCTCTCTTAAACGGTCATTCGTGCATCTTCCCGTTTGTCCAACGTAAGATTTTCCACACGTTAGGGGGATTTCATACACGACCCCTGTGACGCATGCGAATGATGCACGCCGCGCATGTGCGGCTGCCAATGCAAGCACTCTTCGGCGATACCAAGATTCTAGCAGAATTCAGAGAGCACGCGAACTGCAAGAGGCATATTTTATCAAGAAGAGGGACCCCAGTGCGTCAGCGATACGTCAATAGCATTGTATAATGCTGAGATTCGTTTTTCGATAAATATATGTAAACGGGTTTATGCTCTTGTATCTCGCGCATGTGTAGCCTGGGTGACGATAAGTGTATCAGATATATATATTATATGTACTTCCATCTTCTTTTCCAATACAGTTGTGAGTAGCGCCCGTGTTTGTCTTCTATCTTGTGTACGTCTTTTTAGCGCTTTTAACCATGGTTCAATACAGTCAACACCAACTAGCCCAACAACAAGTTCTTTTCAGTGGAAAGGTTCTGCTTACAGTGTTTTTGGGGGGATTCTCAAGAAGTGTTGCTTGCTCATTTTCTGGATCGAGGTGAAACTAAATGCTGACCGTGCTGTGAAGTTCTGTCGAAGCTTCCCGCAGCAATTCGCCGAAAACGTCCAGGCCTATTGACCGCAAGAATCTTGCTCCATCACGACAACGCCGGGTCTCATGCGGCTCGATTAACCCAGGTGACAACTGATAATTTTTAGGCGGCAACTTTTTAAACGTCCGCATTCGAAGAGGGCTGTGCCACAGGACTTGCGCTTGGAATGTTTTTCACTTTACACAAGCTTACGGGCATTAGTGGGACACAAGTGCACTCGCACGTAACACCGCTCACCAAGAAACTTCTTTGTTGCGGTGAAATTTCAAGGATAAAAGCGATCGTTTTCTCTCAATCTCTCCTTCAAAAAACTTAATGACGTCCCAGTCTCCCCCAGTGACAGTATTTTATTTCGGATTATAGATTGGACCTGAGCATTGCGTGATCACTCGATTTGGGCTCGGATAATCAATAGCTCGACAAGCATTCGGGTAGTGGCCCGTGTCCCATCACGAAAATGACAACAATAGCCGAAGCCTAACAATGTCTGGAACTCAGCGCGTGTCCTGTGCTTTGCCAACCCCAGCGCGTGACTGATTCACATGTGCGGCATATAATCGGCTCCAGATCAAGTAGCCGCTTGGTTCTGGCTGCGAGTTGAGGCAAGTGAACGCTGCTCAGTTTTCTTACTTTATTCTTGTGACGTTATATTGCGCGGGGTGAAAAGCCAACCTGCGTTCCATTAGGTCATAAACGTCAGGGATTCGTTCTGTAGCGGTATTCGCGCAGAAGTACGAAAATTGTTGCACTTCCCCTTTAAAGCTCTGACTTGGCCCCAAGTGACTATCACTTGCTTGGTCCGCTAGAACTTACCTTGGCGGTAAATGTTTCGCGACAGATGAAGATGTAGAACGTGAGATACGCACGTAGCTAAGACAGAAGCCCAAGGAATTTCGCGCCAAATTAGTATGGGCACTGCTAAGGAGATATGCTAAACGTGTCAATGTCGGGAGAGGACATGTCGAGAAATAAAACGGGATTTTAATTTTGTATGTTGTACAATTTCTTAAAAAGAGCCTCGTGTGACTTACTGATTTCGCTTCGTATACTGCGTATGTGTAGAGTTATGTTACACTTTTGAGCACACTCGCAAGGACCTGTGGTCATACATACATCTTTCGCTTGCGTTTGCAGGCAACATCTGAATAATAACATGGGGGCGTATTTATATTTATATTAATAAGTGGTCATCAATTTAATCTTGTTTCACCCTCTAAGCTTGCCCAAGAAAAAGGCTCCAAAGCCAGATGTTAATATGCAAGTTCGTTTACACAAAACAGGTATTGATAACAGTATTTCACAACTTATACTCCAATGCATTGAAGTCGTTAAGATGGACTCGATGTATTCATAGGATCTGCTAGGCTCGTGCAGGAGACTTCAGTCTTAACAGTCCTTTATGAGCGTTCATCTTGTAAGAAGTTACCACATATATGATGCTAATGTGTTCCAGGCAAGTTCATGTGGCGCTCTGGAGAACTTCCAGACCAGTCTTCTCCATGGAGTGGCCGACAGTTCTGCCCACAGGTGCATTTCGTGGGAGAATCTGTAAGTGGCTGCTGTGTTTCTGCATGGTATCTCACTTATTCTAAAGAAGCTACTGTGCTAGGTATTTCTGTATATTTCAACCCCAAAGCGTGAGGTTCCTAAAAGTGCCCGAAGCAAGATTGTGAACAGCCAATGGTTGCGCTGTACTTAGGACGATCAGTTTTATGTGTTGCATGAAGATTAATCTCCTGACTGGTGTGTACAGGAGCTCTGTTCAATGCTTTGTTCCACGTGCTTCAAACAAGATTTCTTTAGTTTTATAAAGGATGCTGAGGTTGCGTTGAGACTAGTGTTGCACAGAAATTTTAGTAAGTGAAAAGTGTTGACCAGCAAGACACCAGTAACGTCCAGACCATGTGTCTCGACAAGAAATAGACAATATATTGTGTTTACCGTGTTTTTCAAAATGGAACTCCACAAAGAAGTGCCTCGGCATGTTTGTTCTGGCATGACACGGCAAACACAAATGTTGTTTCTTTTGGGGAAGCTTTGCGAGTTGTGAATCCTAGATATTTTTAGCTCTGGAAATGTAACATTTTGTTGGAGAACACAGTATGTTTGAAAGAATCACATGGAGTATCCTACCGCAGTTTGAATTTATCGCATTTTGTAAAGCAGAACACTTCCTTCGGTTCAGCAGGTACAGACTTTCGTCCACAAGGCAGTTAGCATTTCTTGGTTAGCGTGCTACTCCTGAAGAGAATGTGTGCGGCTTTTTCTTGGATTATGACGGCGTGGCCCCGTTTTTCTTTCGAAAGCAGGTCTTTGTTTTCTTCACACAAGCTGTTATTCCCAGGAATGCACTCATTCAAGTGACACGTCATTTTCCTGAATGTGCTCGCGACTAAAAAACAAAAACAAAAAACCCATAAAGCTTTATATTCATGCCCTTTCCGACATATCTTAAGAAAATGATGGTTTGTTATTTTAACTGTTGACGCCTACTAATACAGCTGCCAAGAAGCAATTCATTCTATTTTTAACGAAGCTTTTTTTTAAAGTGCAGCTGGATGGTAGCGCCTCCGCTTTGCTCGCAGCGGACCCAGGTACCACTTACCGCAGGGCGGCGGGTGGTAATTTTCAAGAACTTCGCAACACCCACGACGGGCGATCCCTATTACGCCAACTACAACATCCACAGTAGAACGTCCATTTCAAATTAGAGGAAGAACACATAACAGCTTTCGCTGCAAGCAAACGCCCGCCATGTGCGTGAGCTATTTCGGCATGAGGGAGGAACGAACGTACAAGCGAACGGTGCAAAATACGTAAACGGCAGCTGCGCATGTGTCCTAGAAGTTAAATCACAAGGAATAAAAAAAGAAATCGCGCACCTTTTCTGACTGCGCATATACGCATGACGTGCTGTTCCACTCTTGAGAGTAGACGAGAAAAAGGTTCTGTCCCAGGCGAGACGATTGGTTTTGCAGTAGGTGCAGTATATTATTTTCCGTAATACTTGCGACTTTTGGCACTGATGCTCCGCTTTGGCCTGCCACTTCGCTAAAGGTCTGCGCCTTTGCCAGGGGCGGTTTTGCTGGTGAATGCGGCTTTTTATTACGGCTGCGATGATAGCGTTCAGAGGGGTATCACAGTATAGTACTTTTATCTCCGATTGAAGATGTTTACGAATCTAGATCGCGCTAAAGTCTTTTGAAGAAGCAAAATACTTTTTCTTTGTTTATTGATTTCACAATACTGCGGGTGGCGGCGCTGCCCCAGGCAGGAGGGGGGTTACATCAGGACCCCGACAAAAGGAAATGGTGAAATGTATGCACACCTATGCTTTCAACAAATAATGTCGGCGAGAAATTCCAAGAGTTCAATTGCGTTGGGAAAGAACGATTTTTAAAATAGTTAAGTTCTGGCAATATATGGTCGATCTGATACAGAGTGATTTATTATTGTTGATCTGCCAGGGACCAGGAAATAAATATGTGGCACTTGATAAACCAGATCAGTTGTGAGAGACGAGTAACTAAAGAAAAATTAGCATGCCGATGATTTTTCGTGCGTAGGTGGAACGATTTCCGCTCTAGCTGCTCTTGCATATTAGTTACTGATGATGATCATGCGTTAGTCAGGTGAGATAAACCGAGAAGCAAGAGGTTGAATCCTCTTCACCTCCGTAATGTCTTTAATGAAATGCAGATCCCATACAACCGAGGCGTATTATAGGACCGCTTCGGACTAGAGAACTGTGGGCGTGAAGCTTGGCATTTGAGGGACATCCCGTTCATTTTCTTCGTAGAAAGCGCAGTTTCTTGAATGCCCTAGAGCATATGATATTGAAATCCTTGTTCCCACTTAGCCCTTTGCCTGGTCTTTTCTTTTCTCAATGAATGGGAAGCAACATTTCGGCTTAAACACTCAATCGGTGCAATAATGTATCAAGACACAAAAGCTCTCCTAGACTTCCAGGTGTCATATCTTCCGGCAAAATCAAGGACTTCTGGTCAAAGATGCCACTGACGTGCAGACAGCGAAGTTAACGGAACGCTTGCAGGATTCACATCGTTTTCCATCGCTCCCGTCGCTGCCGATCAAGCTGTTGTCTGGTTTCTAGAAAGTAGAAAGGCTGAAAGATCTCGCTTTCAATTATGCTCTGAGCATTGGATTCTTTTGCAAAAACAAGGTCTGTATATCTTTGTCGGCTAAAGCGAACTTCCGCGCCATAGCCATGGGGTTTTAGCGTAGAACGCTCACAAGCGACTCCGTCTTACATTTTCTTGGCTAAATGGGCTTTTTATCTCTGTCGAACAGCAAAACAAACGAGAAAACTACCAAGGTAAATGAAGCAACAAGGGTGGGCTTTGCCATCTGTCAGAGAGCAC
Source organism: Ixodes ricinus (assembly GCA_037355805.1). NCBI lineage: Eukaryota > Metazoa > Arthropoda > Arachnida > Ixodida > Ixodidae > Ixodes > Ixodes ricinus. The sequence goes on along the minus strand of JAZHYW010053228.1, from coordinate 38,749 downwards.
GCTAAACAAGCTCCAAAACCGAAAGCCAATCACACTCGTGGTCAGGGTTTTATGGTCCGTAAGGCGTGGCACGAGTGACACTCGTTATATAATAGGCAAGAGTTAAGGTTATTATTGATTGTTACAGTCAAATACTTCACAGAACGAACAGTATGAATGCACCAGTGCCAAATGTGATAAAAATAAAATGGGAATTTTACTTCGTTGATACAGTCATTGCGACTGTTTTGAGAAGTTAATCTTTCATACTCTGAAGTTCGCACCAGTCACCAAAATTTACAAAGATTGCCATTCAGCAGTGTCTGACAGAGAGCATTTGAAGATCTTATGTCGGTAAAATGAATGCGACCGATTAATCCATTGATTAATCGAATATTATTAGGCAATTAATCGGGTTAAACATTTTAATGGACGCCCAGCCGTCATGAGGAGGGATTTGAACTTTTTCCCAATGAAGTGAAACGTCACCACTGCGTTCAAAATCGGTGAGAGAAGTGCAAACATTCGAGAACGATTAATAATCTGTACTGAGAATCAGTAAATGTTTGAATTAAAGGCGTTGCGTTATTGTTACGAATATTAAACTTAAATGAACCAGTTTATGATCGGCAATACCGTCCCTGGTAGTGACAGTGCAAGTTTTTGAAAATTGTTTGTAAAGATAAGGTCTAGAATTGAATGGGTTATCTCTGGTAACTCCGCAGAATCCAGAAGCAGCATGCGCTGTCAACGTCTTGTGATCGCTAGGTAGCTAATGTATTCCAGTCGATGCTGGCTAGGTTAAATCGCAAGTGAGCAGAAATCTTTTATTAAGCGGGAGCATGCGTTCAGGATGGCCCGCAGATGAATCCATAAATGACACAGAGCTTTTGGGACGGTCGTTAAACGACGGCAAACAAAGTGGAATATTTTCAATAGCTGATTTTGCACCAAATGCTTGGTGTGTCAGGAATGTCTTCAAGTTGAACGGAGTTTAATTCTAGTTTTACTCTAATTGCCGCGCCACCAACGGGACTTTCGCGATCTCGTCTTACTATCGTGTGTGAAGGAGGAATAATTTCGGAGAGAAATATATATGTCAGGAGCCACCTTTCTGTAATAGCCAATACCAAAACAATCTGACATGCCTTTTTGCGTTTTCGCTGACGGCTCCACTGCATGGAATGACCCATACTTCAGCTTCCGCTTGCGTTTTATTTAATGGTGTGTCGGTGCACTATGCTCGGATACAACATTGAGGAAATTTTGAAGAAGTGAAAACGGTGTGTGCATGGCCTCGATCGGCACTCGAGCTGAACGAGCGTTCGTCGTCAATAGCTTGATTCATTGCCCCAGAAAAAGGTGTATCCGAGCTGTTTACAAACATGAACTGCCGCTTGCGTCCCCATCGACCTCGGGTCACTCCGTCTTTGGAAGCCTCTCGGGCTTGCTCATGTCACCAGTGACAGAAAGCATAAATGCTACACGGACAACAAAGTCGGAAATTTAATGAGGGCCTTCGGCTGTACAAGTTACGTCCTGGAGGAGGCAAGTTGGCTTACAAGTATATTTAAAAATTTGAACAGATCTCGAGCTTCTTTGTTCTTTTGACATTCACCTAGAGAAATGGTGGTTCAACGTTGCATCTACATTTAAAGCAGCGGTGTTAAGCTTGGCTTTGTTCATTTTTAGAGCACTTTTGCGTTCCGGTGTCCCCGGGGCCACGTTCCTTCAAGGTCGTCAGGGGTTTTGTTTTGCACCATTACGTCCACAACCACGCTGTCGAAGACGCAGTGTTTTATGTTTAGTGTCTCTGCCGACACGGCAGCTCACAAAATCATGGCCGCTTTTGGAATAACCGCTGGTCCCAGTGGCCTTCAGTACCTCATCATGGTGGTGTGAGGTTTTAAGCGAGTGTCCGCAGCATGACTGTGGCCAACCGCCTGGTTACACAAGGACAAGGCTCTCTTGCGCTTCGTGACGTCAAATTTGAGGTGTTGTGAAGTCAAATTTGGGTGTTTTACGTGCCAAAGCAACGACGGGCATCTGCCACACCCCAGCGGAGGACTGAGAATTCATTTCGAACAGCTGGGGTGGTTTTCTCCCCTCGCGGCCGCGGCTGCGGTTGCGGTTAAGAGGGATTTTTATGTCACGTGACCAGCTCCATGGGAGACAAAGAAGTACCTAGCGTCCCTGACTAATGGCCACGGTGCTAATGGCGGTCCATATCACATGAGCAAATGACGTTTTAGTGAACAGCGACATTTGAGCGAATCGGCGTTTTAGCGAATAACAGAAGCGACCGCCCCCCCCGCCCGCCCTACGCGCTGCGCTTATGCGGCTTCGCGGCGACAGTCTGCGGCGGTTCATTACAAAAATGTGAACCCACTTGGCCCACCCGTAAACGCCGCTTCGCGGCGGCCGACTATTCACTGAAGTGTCATTTGGTGAAACGTCGGTGTTCGCTAAAACGTCATTCGATCAAGTGAGTGCATCCCGCTAAGGGCCGAGAAGTCCGTGTCGTTTCGAGTACAAAAGCTTAATTTCGCTCGCAAAAAACTGACCGCAGAGGCTTTCAACTCGAGTCCAAATAACCGCCCCTTTATACTTTAGGAGCGGCAGGTAAAGTTACGACCAGGAAAGGTAGATGTGAGCCAAAATAAAGGAGAAATCACGCGAGGTAGAAACGATGGCAGTATATTTATATATCTGCGCCAGTGATGGACTGCTGGACCTTCTGCTGTAGTCGAGGGGTAAGAGAGCCGGGACTTGTCATCGCGGCGTGAAAATTCCGGTTCCAAATCGCGTCATATTAAAAAAAAAGTATTTTACGCATGTGTTTTATTTTTTAACTGCGATATTTTCTACAAATCGTCCTTTCTATGTCTGCGATTTTGTTTTTTGTTCAGCGTCCATCTTAGATAGTTAGTTTCCCTAAATGCAGCGAATGTATTTTTGCGTCCCAAAACGCCTGGCTATGCTACCTGTTGCGTGTTTTCGCCATTCTCGGTTCTGCAGCACTTGAATATTTGTTTTAACCTTTCCTTGACCGATTGCTTAACCGTTCCACCGACATCCTCACCGACCGACCGATGCACTGACTTCGACTGATATGCGGAATTATCAACACTCTCCGTTAGTGTGTGCCAACCTACAAACATGTCATCTAGGTAGAGACGCCTTGCTCGGACCCCGTTTGAGTGAAAGTCATACCGATGCTGTCATCTTAATTTCCTTTTAATGAACATTATGAAACGATTGTATTAGCGCGTTAACTGGGCTTGATCCTTTTTTTTCTTCCGGTGTGTCGATTCAGCAGGTGGGACAAACAATAAATTCCGTGTAAGGCGCAGTGGTGCAAGTAGATGATTTGGATGATTTGTAAAAAAAGATCACAGTTAAATAGTAGAACACACGCGCAAAATAGAAATAAAAATTTGCTTCTGACGCGACTTGTACACGGAACTTTCACGCCGCAACAAGTCCCGGCCCCCTTACCTCTCGACTACAGCAGATAGGCTGAGCCCACTCTCGCTGGCGCAGATATATAGGTATACTCATCGCTTTTATCTCGCGTGATTTCTCCTTTATTTTGGCTCATATTTACCTTCCCTGGCCGTAACTTTACCTGCAGCTTCTAAAGTATAAAGGCCTGGTTAATTGGACTCCAGTTTAAAGCCTCTGCGGTCCGTGTCTGCGAGCGAAATTAAACTTTTGTAATCGAAGCGACATCGGATTTCTCTGATATTTGGCAGAAACGCTAGGTACTTCCATGCCCCCATGAGCTCGTCACCTGGAAAAAAAATCCCCCTTGGCTGCGGCCGCGAGATGATCAAACCCACCCTGGGATCTTTTATGTGCAACCGGAAGCCCGGTAACACGGCAACTTTCGCAATAAACCTCCGTCAGATTGCGGGCCCCTCGGCGCTAGCAATTACACTGCACTAACTAATCAAATTGTGCATGACACAACGCAAACCATTGCCGCCATATCTCAAAGCCGGGCCGACCCCACGGTACCAAAAATCCTATCGCGTTTAAAATAATTTCTGAAAATGACATTTTTATATTTCGATTTTTTTAGCCAGCTCAACTCGCTTATGTGGTCGAACGTAGACTTGTGATTTATTTCGAAGGTACTATATTTTGCAGGGAAGAGGAAAGTAAAAAACCCGAGCCCCTCTGTAGGCTGGTAAGCTAATGCAACAAAAACCAAGCCCATTTTGAAGATGTTCCGTTGGCGGGAAAAGGAAGCGTTCAAGGACGCGCCACTGCAAGGTGATGCTCACGATGGTAGACAGAGCACAGTGACTGCGCGCCCACGCTATTCTCGGCGAAACGCTCGAGTGAAGCACAAGTACCCCGGCCGCGACGGTTGGTGCAGCGTAGTCCCATGCAGCCTGGTCAGATCCGCGGCGACAAACAGGAGCAAGACCTGGGCTGTGAAGCGGGTTAGGACAGTCCCTTCTACTTGTGATCCCAAAAACCTGCGGTTATTGTATTCTTCAGTCGCTTCATGACGATCCTCCTGCTAGACACTCGGTGTGTTTCGTACTTACAACCGCGTGCGTTCTCGTTTACCGTTGGCTGAGGTTGTGCCGCAGCATGCATCGGTGCCTTCACCCAGTACGACCTCCAAGTCAACCCTTTGAGAGCATCAGGTTCGACCTATTGGGACCTTTTCCGATGTCCACACATGGCAAACGCTCGGTTGTTGTTGCAATCGACAACCTTTTCCTTGCTGTGTGGAGACAAAGGACCTGAGCATGGCAAATACCGAAGGAAACGCATAGTTATTTCTCCACAATATTGTTTTACGTCACGGATCTTCTTAAAAACTTGTAAGCGATCGAGGTAGAGCCTTTCTGTCATCTGTAGTACATCTCCTCCGACATTGCGGAACCATCCAGCCCACTCACCACCGCACACCATCCTCAAACCAATGGTATGACGGAACGATTTAACCGTACACTCTCCTCGATGCTTGCAATGCATATTCAGCAGGATCAGCAAAACTGGGATGAAATACCTCCTTTCGTGACCTATGCGTATAACACTGCTGTTCACGAGACCATGAAATGCTCGCCATTTTACATGGTTCATGGACGAGAAGCACATAGTTCTCGACACGATCCGCAACGCTATGTTGACAGTGGACAAATACGTCTATTAGGATGTGCTCTATTGTTGTGACTGCTTCGGTTTTTTCCTTCTCTATCCACAATCGTTCACTGTCCAACAAACTAAACGTAACAATATTAACATCTAAAGCCACTAAATCCTGGGAAAGTAGCGCCATTGACTTCCCTGCCTGCTAGCCGGAGACAAACATATACCAACATACAGACGATGCAATCCTCACAAGGTGACTGACTGATCTTTCGTCAGTTGTCACGATGATCAACATTTTGATCCATTCAAACTTTTAAGCTTCGAAAGGGTCGTTTTGACCAGCTGCGCCAAGATCGCTATGAAGCTTCATCATGCTGAAGGCGTTAATCGCAAATATGAGCCTCTTTGGCACTGTGCATAAACTCAACTTATCAATCACCCTTAACTCTCACTGCTCTCAAACCACGATATTACTCGTCTTGCCTATTTCAACACAGAAACTATTTTCCAGTGCATCCAAGCACCGACGCCCGCATGTGCTGCTGACGCTACGAAGATTTATACTTGTTTCGCCGGTGTGTAGATAGTCAAATCTAGGTATAAAAGAAAGATCTCAATAAAACTACCCGTCACCAGCGAATTTATGTCGGCTCATCAAGAGTGGAGAGGTCAAGAAGAAAATGATAATTCCATGAACCAAAATGGCAACCATTCGGAGAGTTTGGGGCTACTTCCCAATGTCGAGTTACTTCGGTAACCTCTACACGGCCGGCCACAGGTGCGTGAGCCTAGATCTACCAAATCCTTCGTTTTTAGAGCGCAGTTCCTAGTTGCCCGTTTCCGGGTTTCGCGGCATCGGCGTCAGCGTCGGCGTCGGCGTAATCGCGCTGTATTAGGCGGGAAAATTAACGTCACGTGACCTCATCACCAATTGAGTTTCCCCGCTAAATTTAGCAGGGAAATGACATCACATGACATGGTTTCACGTCACCTATGAATTAATTCAGTTTCTTCGCTAGATTTGGCGGAAAAATTGACGTCACGTTACCTCAAGAGCAATTCAATTCCCGCTAAACCTAGCGGGAAAATTGACGTTACGTGACCTTAACACCAAATCAGTTTCCCGCTAAATTTAGCGGGGAAAATGACGTCACATGACTTGCTGTTACGGCACCTCATGAACGAATTCAGTTTACCCGCTATATTTAGTGGGAAAATTGACATCACGTGACCTCAACAGCAATTATTTCCCCCTAAACTCAGGCGAAAATGAACTTGCTGTTGAGGTCAGGTTGCGTTAATTTTTAGCTAGATTTAGCGGCGAAACTGTGGTTGGAGGGGAGGGTACGGAGGAGGATGATGTGAGGGTGCGCAGGAGGAGGAGGGGAGGGTACGGAGGAGGAGGAGGAACGGAGGAGGGGGAGAGAGGAGGAGTAGGGGAGGAGGAGAGGAGGAGGAGGAGGAAAAACGGAGGAGGAGTAGGGGAGGAGGAGAGGAGGAGGAGGAGGAGGGGAAGACAAGAAGCGGTGGAGGAGAGGGTACAGGGAGGAAGAGGGCATACCCTCCTCTCCGTACCCTCCTCATTCTCCTCCTCAAGAGCTGCGCTCTAATTTCGCGTTAGAGAGATTTGAAAACGTCTTTCGTTTTTGTACGAGAATTTCCGCAATGAAGGCACTTTCGAAGGCCACACGCTCGCGCCCGTGCCTTCGTCAGCACTGTGGATGTGTGTGAGATGGAGCAGAAACCCTAGAGCTCGTGCTGACTTTAACCGAAAGCAGAAAGTCATCTCTAGAAAATGCACATCATGGACTCCTGAATATGAGTGATCCGCACCACCGCACGCAGAGAATTCTTCTCGGCTGAGTAATCTGGCGCTGCACAGACTCATTGATCACTGACAATCTGGAGTTTAGTGATCACGATCACGGGATGGCCCCACCACCCAGAGCCCAAAAAATGGTGCTTAGGGGGCAAAAACAAATTCAAATTTGGGGGTTTTACGTGCCAAACCAACGACAGACATCTGGCACACCCCAGCGGAGGACTGAGGATTAATTTCGACCACCTAGGGATATTTTGGACGTGCAACCAAAAGCTCGGTTACACGGCGCCTTCTACGCAATGCGGAGGGCAAGTTCGCCTGCTTCTTGCGCAGGGGGAAGCGGTGACGTCGAGAACGCCGAGCCCTGATTGGCTGATCGCGATCCCCTATCTGAGCGTCGTCTGCTCCTGTGCAACGACGTCTGCTCGCAACGTCGTCTGCGTCTGTCTTGCTTTCTTGCGACTTTCGGAAGTGCAGATCTTTACGAGCGGGTTCGACTTCCTTCGCCTTTCAGAGAGGGCAGACAGAAATAACTCAAGCGGTGCGTTGTTTTTGTCTAACAATAGCAGACGCGCATCAAGGAAAAGTCAAAGGACTCACTGGCGAGGTGTCTCGAGGGGCCGAGGTAAGTTTGCTAAGAACCGAGAGCGAGGTTCCCTCCCAGATATGTCTTCCCTCGCTTTCGTCTGCGGCGAGACTCCGCGCACTCTTTAACGCTCACAGAGCCATTCACCAGGTTCATAGCACCAACAACAAAAATTACGCCCATAGATAATCGTCTGCATGAACACTAACGGAGAAAGTGGCGGAAGCTTCGCATCAGCATTGTGGAATACGGCTTGGCGGAAGTGAAACCGCGTTTGTGAAAACGCCCCATTGTTTACACCCGGAGGAAACCTTTCTTCAAATATTGAGTTGTTCCAGTGAACCAATTATAACGAATAAAAGAAACCTTTCTTTTGTAGACACCCTTTTCAGGGTTATACAAAGCTGGCAATGACGCAGGCAAACGCGTCAATTCATGGGAGGTGACATCGATGGTCCCGAGAGAACGAGAAAGAGAGCGACAGAAAAGCCCAGAAACGAAAGCAGACGATAAGTTCGTTTTGATGTGACGACATGAAGCTTTCGTGTGCTGGTCAGCTTGATTAATTTTTATACAATGCGCGACGCCGGCGCTTTTCCTAAGTACAAATAAGCTAGAAGGACAATCGGTACAGACCTTGCAGGTGTTGTTTTTCTGCTTCTTGGTTTGTATTAAAGTCGCCAGTGATCCCAATGGGACCACGGGGAACTGCGTCTATGCCCAGCCGTTCCGAAACGATCGCAATGCATGGGACGTTTCCATATAGAATAATGTATTAACTCGCTGGGTTGTACACGCACAGTGCACTCAGTAACCTATCATCAAACACAGCGCAGAAGTGCAGCGCTCAAGCGCAGCAAAGATTACAGATAGCTCGTGATTTTAGTGAAAAAGCATGTGCGTTGTCTTCTCTATTCGATGACTGATAGAATGGCTATGCTTTGAGAATAATAAAGTTAACAATCCTGAAATTTATATAGAAAAACCAAGAATCTGAAATAAGGCGGATCATTGTGTTTTAGTATAAATAAACTCGGCATGCAAAGAGGAATAACAAAACAAACTTTGTAGATTAAGAGTATGTACGTATATGTCTATGAGTATTGAACAAACACAAACATGGTTGGCTATCTACGAGAGTTTGTTGGAAATTATTGTCCATATTTTTTTTCTATCGGAAACAGTTTAGTTTAAATGAATGGATTTCACGCACACTATTCTTGCATGTTTCTTGCACACACGCTATTTGCTCCATGACATAAACTCGATTGAACTGCTTTACGATTGCTCGAAACAAGGAAACCCATGCCTTCCTGTACCAGCTCATTCACTGCTACCCTATAGCCATGTCCCAACTCCACAAATCGCGCTCTCGACGTTTTCAAATCGTGTTCCGCACAGTTCATACTTTAGTGACTCGAAAAGATAAAACCTGTCGGTGGGAGATCAGAACTAGGGTGGCAATGAGGGAATGCAATTCCGTCAAACTTGGCGAATGCCTCGTTGGTTTTGCCACTTGTGTTAGTGCGTGCTGAATAAAAAGAAATGTCGACCTCACGTGCACAGTTGTGACCTGCGCACCATTTGACATTCGCGTAATTACTGCTCTTAGGTGTTGCGCAAATTTAATATTCATTAAAATATGTCATTGTCCATTCAAAAAATTCTTAGGATTTATGATTTTCCAGGACTGGCTATTCCCTACTGACAACTTGTGAATTACACCACAATGACAATGCTTGAGAGCATATGTCTGGAGACGGTGGTGAGTGGTCTTAATTTTACTCTTTCTCTCCTCCTTTTCGCGTCTCCAGCTCGACGGTCGCCCTCCCGCGGCGGAAACGGGAAGCGCTGTAGTGAGGGTCCCCCGATTCTCCAGCTCAGCGGGCACGGCGGAACTGCTCGCGATCATGGCTCGCAAAATCTCATTTCCGAATGCAAACAACACTCTTCACTGTCCCAACGTAGTGCTGCAACCGGTATGGGATTGTACCTTATGGAGAGTTTTAGTATGACGCATAGAAGCAAACGCAAGCGGTGTGCGTTTGCGTTAGAGTTGCGTGCCCCACGTTGTTTGCGCGCCTCATTGCCATGCCCCATCCAAGACCGCAATTTTGGGCTCCGCGCACGCGCAGTTTGGAACACGCAAGCTAACGCAAACACACAGCGCTTGCGTTCGCTCGTATATGCACTACCAAAACTCTCTACCGTTTCACCGGCTTCCAACGCTAACGGAACCTGCTGCAGTGAGCAGACGTGCAAGCAGGTAGGCGTTCTTTCGAACTGGAAAGGCTGAGATTGGCAAAACGACGGATCGTAAAAATGAAAGTAACTAAATGTTATGGAAAAATTGGTAATTAAAAAAATGCTTTATTTTCTTTTAATTATTTTTTGTTTCTTTTGGGTTTTTGGTCTGGAAGGATATTGGCGGTGACTTTGGACGTTATGCCGATTGTCAAAAGTCGCAACTTTGATAGCAAAATATACTTTACCCTCAATTAATATAATTTTACATGAATTCCTCACATTAGCTAGAATGTTTTCACCTATTTTAAACTATTTTAATTTTATTACTTGGTAATTAAACATGCTGCAATTGGCACCAGTGATGATAAATAGCACTCTTTGGATTGTCATATTTGTTCGCGCGTTTAAAATTAGATCTCAAGCAACAAATTATATTAGAGCTTGAAAAATTACGTATTAAGATATCTGAATTTTAATACGATTATCATTAATACAAGTCGCCGCAATGTATGCCTCCAATTAACGCCAAGATCTCGAAAATACGCCATTTAACCATAATAGTCTTTCTAGAAAGGTATAATTTTGTTTCATTTTTAGCATATAAAAAGTTCTGACATCGTTATCAAGATAGAAAAACAGTCAAACACTGGATGTAATATGAAGTTTTTTGCGTCACGCGTTGCCACACACACACACACTTCAGCTGTCTGACTCCGATTACGTTTTTCGTTTTTTGCAGTGAGAACAGTGTTTATAATTTATACGTTTTGTGGACAAATTGTAAAAACTGGAATTTTTCTCTCATTCCTACGCTGGGAATAATGTTAAACCAATTATTCATCTAAATACCCAAAAACCTGTTAAAAGGCCTGGAGTTCATTATTTCCCGTGACAATTAATTGAGTAAAAAAAGGCAGCGAAAACGCAGAAATATCAGCACTGATTTTTTTAACAACTAAAATATCAGCCTGGTTTGAACATGTTTGTCACAAAACAAATTTTCCGCGAACAACTTTCTAACTAAATAATTACGATGTGAGACACATCTTGAATTATGAAAGATTCCGAAATTAAGATCTATATCGAGAAATTAAATCCAAAATAGAGGTTAGTTTCGGTTTCGCTCCAAAATTAAAACGCGCATCCTTGCGTAAATATTACGCTAAACACCGTTCTTGTTTTCAGGGTAAAAAGGTGACCTGCGCTCATAACACCCTATAGCTTCCTCGTATTACCAGAAATAATTTGTGTCGCTCAGTGAAGCCAGCACACTAGACAGGCTCAACAGCGGCACGCATCTCCGACCCTCACAATAGACCATTCCATTTAGCGCTCTCTGGGCGGCACCATTTTGTTCGACCGCAGCGCCCTCTCCATACATCCGGGAAATTCAGCGGGTTCGGCGGGGTAAAACGAGAGAGAAGGCACGCTCCCGACTCCGCTAGCAGACGACAAACCTGGAGGTTGCCGTCCTCCATCTTTGGGCTGTACCGGCGGGCTGTACCGAACATCAAACTGTGGTGGTAAATTGTGGGCTTGGCAGAACGGTTAGATTCTTCTTCAGCCAAGAACATTTTTATATGTATTAAGATGACTGGGACACCTGAAACTGCATTTTCCTGCAGGTGAAATATGCTCAATACCCACCGTCAGTCTTTAGCAGGCTATTCCCCTTATTAGTGTCATCAAGTGGACTATATGGAAGGTACGCGTATAGCGGAGCTCGTTCCGTCACTTTGAATTATGAACTGAGGTGGACTTGAAGTTTAACTAAAGTACCGATAAATGCACATTAGTTTTAGAACCAAAATCATAGCTTAATTCGCAGCAAATTACCAAACAGATCGACCATAAAAGCGACAAAAAATCAATATGAAAATTTTAGTCGAACTTAATTTCACCGAAATCTTCGCCATTTTTGTCCTTCTTCGGTGCAGAGTGCAGCTGCAGGGAACATACCAAAATACATAGCCACAGTCTGCTTGATGATGGCCCTGTTCTTCTGTATTCGCTCGTACTGGCCATGGGGCTATAAGAATGCGAGAGCGCCCTTGCCTCCAGGACCGTGGGGAATCCCATTAGTGGGAAATCTTGCTATCCTGAGGAGAGGCTTTTATTGCGGGGAGTGCATCGAACTGGCCAGAAAGTACGGACCCGTCTTCAGGTGAGTTGAAAAAAGTTGGGAAGTCAAATGGGACTTTGAAGTTTGTACTGACAACGGGTAGTCTGATACGGGTTGCGTAAGTGTCAAAAGATTAATTGGACATTTTGGGGTCAAAAAAAAAAAAGAAAAAGACGGTCTTGCAGGGAGGCAATTAGTCCGAGAACGAACGCGCTCTTAAATAATATAGACGAGAAATATAATTATTTTGAAAAATCGAAATATAAGTCCAGCATGGCAATCCGTGTTTGTCTTAATTGTTGTTTATAACTTCGTAAAGGGCATACGTTACATCAATAGCCTATAATGTTTTAGATAAGAAAGTAAGCCTTACTTGCCGTGATGGGTGCTCTCAGCCTGTATGATTAAATTATGCTTGGGAGTTTTGAAGCTTACATTAGTCAGAATGAGCTCGGATATAGGTCCGTCATAAACGTTTCGTGCTATCCCTATCATATACTCGACTCGGTTTTTTATACATAGAAGACACATGATAAGCCGAAATGTTATTCACACTTCTCAACTGTACCGCGTTAGTCAAAGCGGTTCATTCGCTGTTTAGTGGGACCGCATTATTCGGTTCTATTAGCCTTTCGCACTCTGGTACACTTACCTCAAAGTTGCTTGAAGATGCTGGACTTTGTGTATTACAATTTCAGTGAACAAACTCACCTGAGTAAAAGTGTTACAAATCAAGAACTTGGAATCATTAGCTACGGTGTCTTTCTGCCACCGAATGGCGTCTGGTTGGCGCTACAGCTAAAATACGGCGACACGTAAAACTACAGGTGCCCGCACAACGGGCGCTTCCTCAACCACGGGAATAGCAGACGACTTTTCTGAGCCAGGAGCGTTGCGCTCTTTTGTTTGTGCAAATTGCCCGTACATAATTCTTTCATGCGCACAAACCACAAACCATGACACGTCCGTTTCATTGTTACGTGTCTTTTATCATGACATCTATTAAGTTTTTCTTTTCTAAGTATCACGTGTAAGTTTGGTGCCTTTTTATTTTCACTTGTCAACTTCATCATCACTGAGTAAGTCTTCACTATAAGGTTGTCTGTGTACCTCTTTTTTGGTAGTACTAGTACATTTCTTCTGTTTTACTTTTTAATGATTTTGAACTTACTACATGCTGGTGTGTGTGACCATGCATGATTAACGCGTTTTAGAGCTCTGATAGCCTGATTACGTTTCCTTTTATATTTCATACAATTACAACATTGTCCGACTATGATGGTATTCTATGTGCCCCCCCCCCCCCCCCTCTATGTAATGCCCCTGTGGGCCTTTAGAGGAGATTGAAGAATAAATAACTAAATAAAACTATGCGCATTAATTCGATTGCGAATACATCTTTATTGCAGTACTGCATGCAGTGTTGTCAGCGGTTGACCATATTAGACTGAAGAGAACAGTAAGGTCGATTGTTTATGTAGACTCGCAAAGTGTGATCACTAAATTGGTTCCCTCGTAAACAAAACAAAAATGCTTGTGCAGCTTGCGCGTGCCAAGATTAATCATGCATTGCGGAACAGAGATAATAGAATATTTTCCTGGGTTCCAAGTCATATGTAGGTGTATCGGGTAATGAGAAAGCTGATAGGTTCACTCCTTCCTCTAGAAACTTTCGGCAGTTAGCAGGCTCCTTACCTTGCCGAAACATTAAACCGGTCGTGAGGGCTTCAATATTTCAGTAATGGCAAACAGAATGGGACAAAGAATCGGACAAGCTTCACTTCACAAAGCCCATTCTTGGATTATGGGAGAGTGCCTCTTCAAAGGATCTGATTAAATGAGGTTCTATTATGTGGCCTTGCATAAACAATTCCTATATAACCCACAAATATCTCCTTTGTGGAGAAGATCTACCACACTGCATACACTGAGGGGATGTTTCCATTTTACATATTCTATGGATTCGTTCTGGTCTTGATGAAAAACGACGGCACCATTTTCCCAAATTGTGCAGTTATCATATACTTTTATAAATGCATTTTTTGTTTTTTCACTTTGTTATCTGTAAAATGTATTTTATGTTTTTTTCTCACATTCATAGATTAATAATAATTGAGTTTTTGACCCCCCCCCTATATAATGCCCGAAAGTGTCTTTAGGGTAAATAAATTAAAATAATTAGACGAAGACACTTAAGACTGCTTACGTGTAGTAATGCGAAAGCATAAACGCCTGATCACCCATGCAGCGGAGCGCTACAAGCATAGCGCTGACCTTCCGCTAAGCGCGTGCTGACGGGAGCGTTCACCAGCTTTGTATCGCACCGTCAAAGCCGGAGGCAGCGCGGCTTTGACGGCGTTCCGGTGGTGACATCACGCTCCCCACTGCGCAGACGCGGCGCCCCCACCGGCTTCCGTGACGAAGCATCTGCGTTGCTGCGCTTTTCTTTGCGTTTTATTTCTGAGGCGCGTCCGCTTTGACCTTGAGTGGCGCATGCTTGATGAAATATTTTTATGACCATCTTTCGGGCACAACGCCGACGCCGCCTTTTCGCGTAATGGGACATATAAGGCTCTCTCCGTAATAAATAAATAAACTATCCCATTTGAATGTGTACTCACTTTTATCTCTAACACTGGCATTTTACAACAGTATGAATACCCATTATAATGACGAGCGACATCCCTTTCTAACCAGTATGTTAATGAACAATCCATTTTGGGTGCACTTTGGCCGTAGTAGCATTTTGCGCCATGAAGCCTCCGATCGATCGATCGATCGATCAATCAATCAATCAATCAATCAATCAATCAATCAATCAATCAATCAATCAATCAATCAATCAATCAATCAATCAATCAATCAATCCAACTAAAATAAAAATAGCAACGAAACGTAACCCACGGATAACGCGTGAAATTATTCATACAAAGCGGAAAATTAATATACTTCAAAAACAAACACAGCTTAAAAAAGCCCAACGATAAAACAGAAAATGAAAAACCTCATCTAAGACTTCGGTTTCAAAATAAACTGCCAATCATAGTTTTTGCAACGAAACTTTGTATTCATTCAAAATGTATCTGGTACGGTTCGTAGCAAATAAATTTTGGAGATATATCAGCATAGCTACAAAAATAAGCCATGACAAAGCAACAAAATATGGACAAAGTAACAACTTCGAAGACAACTTTCGTTCTGTCTTCAGACAGCTAGGATAACAGCGTTTCGCCCGTCGGTACTCAAAGTTAATAGGAGCGCAGTGTAAATGGCAGAACAATATCTGAACCAGACATACTGAACGTTCTTCTTAATCGTGATACTAAATATTGTGTTGAGCAGAAATAATTGCACACGCGTTTTTGATAAGTATGCCGTATGGCTTCATATTGCTTATTACTAATCCTTCGGAAATCACTCGAGTTAAGGAATCTAAAATTTCGCCTGACTGGACAAAATCTAACATAATTCCTATCTAGAAATTTGACGACAAAAGCAGTACATCAAAATATAGCTCAATCTCCCTAATATCCAACTGTTGCGACTTGCAAGTTACTACATCAGATAATATTAAAGCATATAAGTTCTTTTATTCAAGAAAAATATCTTTAAAAAAAATATGCAATGGAAATTTTTTTTTACAGCTTAGATGGGAAAAGGATGTCTTAAAACGATTTTACAACAAAGAAAAAAAGTGCGGTGGCTTAGCTCGGCTATGCCAGGATATACGTAGCGTGAGCTTATGCGCACAAAATGAGAGTCGCTATCCAGTGGCTCCGGTGCAGCGTCAGACTTGGCTACTGCGCAACGGAGGCGCACAGCTGGGCACGCGGCGGCGCCAGTGCGTCTGCCGCGGCTATGATGTCACTCCTCTGGAATGCGCAGACCAGCGAAGCGGGCGAGGCAGTGGCGGCGGCGGCGGAGCGCGCGGCGGCGGCATCGCGTGGCTCTCATAATGAGCCGTGCTCATTATGCGAGCCGTGCTCATTATGCAAAGCGCGCGGCGGCGGCAGAGGAGCCACCGCCGCCGCGCGTGGCTCGCGCGTGGCTCGCGCGTGGCGCGTGGCCGCGCGTGGCGCGTGGATTTCATAATGAGCACGGCTCATTATGAGAGCCACGCGAAACTGCTCAACCTCGGCCAGTGTAGCTAACACTACAAAAATTTTAGAGCTATATTTATGGCGCTATACGAATTTGTAGTTGGCGCACGCGGGCGCCGCGGAAAAGTGGCCCTTATTTATCACGTGACTGGCCCCTATTTGTCACGTGGTGCTTGCGCTCTTTCGGAAGCTTCCTTTGGCCTCCAAATCTAACTTATTCATCTTTATTTGAAGTATAACAAAAAAACTAAGATGAATAAGTAACTTTTAGAGCCCAAAGGAAACTCTTGAAAAAGCGCAAGCAGACGTGATAGACCTGTGCGCCGGTCAGATGAAGGCGGCGGCGTCCCGAAGCAGACGAACTTGCGCGGCGGCGGCGACGGCGGCGTGGAGAAACGCGTTGAAGCGGCGGCGCACAACGCTCGGCGTGCGGCGTCGGCGTGACTTTGCGGCGTCGGCGACGCAGCGCGGCGGCGCACGAGCCTACTACGTACCAGCGGCGGCTCCCACGGGCGCCAACTACAAATTCGTTTTGCGCCGTAAATATAGCTCTACATTTTTTCTTTCTTCGTTGTAAATTCGCTTTATAATATTATTTTTCCATCTAGCATGTTTAAAAAAATAAAGTTTTTTTTTCTTTGCATGTGTCCTTTAAGTTATCCACCAGCATGGTCTTTGAACCTGCTTATCGTCAGTCACACAGTTAATTGAAAGTGTGCACGATTTTTCTACAGTCATTAATCACACAGGTCGGGTGGACGTCATTTGTTTAGATTTTTCGAAAGTATTCGACTGAGTCTCCCATACTAATGCCCGTGCCACACGGGCAACTCGAATGCCATTTACAACGAATGACATTTGTTGAATCGGCGAATCAGGTCACAATCTGTCGCGCGTGGAATGCGCCACGCCCGGAGTGTCGCGCGCTGATTGGCCGTCCGCTCAAATGTTATTCGTTGTAAATGGAATTCAAGTTGCCTGTGTGGCACGGGCATAAGCTTCTGTTGAAACTAACTGATATTCTAGGCAACGGCCCACTTGTTGATTGGATTAAAGATTATCATACTGTACGATCTCAATGGGCAGATATTAACGAAGAGAATTCAACTACCAAACATGTATGTTCCAGCGTCCCTCAGGGCTAAGTACATTCTCCTCTTCGTTTCCTGATGTATATTAACAACTGTATAAATCTCTCGTTCGCTCCAAATTAGAGTATGCTTCTTCTATTTGGGACCCCAGTTAGTCTAATCTAATTAATGTTATGGAAGCGGTCCAAAACCGTTCTGCCCGTTTTATTCTGGGTATATATTACCGCACTGCAAGTGTAAGCTCCATGAAAGTCACCTTGTCCCTGCCTAACCTCCCTCTCCGACGCAAAGTTGCTCGTTTATGTCTTTTTCACAAGATCTACCATGCTAACCCGTACTTAAAGCAATGTCTTTTCATCCCACCAATGCACATTTAGCCTCACATCGAGCACCACCTCAAGGGCGGAATTTGTAAATGTAATACCAACGCATTTCTACAGTCATTCGTACCTAAAACTTCTTTCGAATGGAATCACCTTCCCACTTCCGTAATTTATATTGTTGATATCCAAATGTTTAAAAACGCTATAAACACCCTTTACTGTCATGAGCCGCCATGATAACTTATGTACTCTGCCCTTTTGTTTATTTTCGTGTTATTTTGTTACCCCCACTCCTCTTTTTAATGTCGATTGGCCCTGAGGGTATTCATATAAATAAATAAATATCAAACTGTTTGCCAACGACTTTATAATCTGTTTTGAAATAACAAGTCCATCAGAACAGATACAGCTTCACAGTGCATTAAATTAAATCTTAGGGTTGTGTAACGACTGGAAAATGCATATTAATACAGTTAAAACTGTTGCCATGACAATACACAAAAAATAAACTCAACTGCTTGTACAAGGTTACCGAAAAAATATAGATGAAATCCGCAAATCCAAGTACCT
This sequence comes from Ixodes ricinus, assembly GCA_037355805.1. Lineage (NCBI taxonomy): Eukaryota > Metazoa > Arthropoda > Arachnida > Ixodida > Ixodidae > Ixodes > Ixodes ricinus. The sequence goes on along the minus strand of JAZHYW010053228.1, from coordinate 20,797 downwards.
TGGACTAACTTTCATAAGCGATCATAACTGGACCACGCCATAGACGCACTAACAAAAAAGGCACTAACAAAACTGGTGTTTACGAAGGCGACAAAAATATGCATCGCGCGACACTAAACTTTTAGCCTATACAACCCTTATCCGGTCCGTGCTTGAATACGCTAATATTGTTTGGTCCCCCTTCACAAAAACTATTATCCAAAAATTGAAAAAGATAGAAAAGCTTGCTGTCAGGTTTATAAGAAATAAATCTGGCAGTCATGAATCACCAAAGAACTCACTCGCAGGCTGGGTATACCGTCACTGAAAAACATAGCTAAGGTGGGAGGTCAAAACTAACGTACCAAATAGTAAACAACAGGACAAAGACAGAAAATAACTAAATACCTCATTCCAAAGAAAAGGCGAACAACCCGATCAAACCGTGGGAATTTATTCGAGAAACTCCAGCCTAAAAATAGTTGTTTTAAATTTTCGTGTGTTTTTTTTTTTTTTCAGATTGCCTTTGAGAAATGGAAAAGTTTACCCGAACACGTTGTCCGCGCTAGCTCGTTCTAACCTTTTTGAAAGTGATGTTGAAGTACTTTTAAAATAAAACACCGAGGTTTCTTTATTTTTTTTGAGCAGATGTATTTTGTTGTGGTTGCGCATCTGCGATTGCACCCTACAAAAATCCACAAATGAGGATTAGTAGTATTGATAAATGAATAAATAAAAGTAAAAACCTACTGACATAAGGACAGCAGAAAATATAGGCAAATGTGTCATAAAACAAATTCTAGTGCAATATTAATTTAAAAAGTGTGCATGGCAATGAAAATTCTCACTTTTTGTGTAAAACAACAAAGATAGCGCAACCTTGAATATAGAAAATAAGAAAAGTTATTATATTATTAATGAACATTGGTATAAACCAACAAATACTGACACAGTCGGAAATATATCTGGGTATCTTGTTTCAGTCGGACACTATGCGTTAAAAATATATTCCAAGCACTCGATTGGGTTGAAACATGCGATAATCGACTTTAGGAGCGTAAATTCTTGTGTATGTGTGTGTGTGCATGCGTGCGTGCGTGCGTGCGCGTGCACGCGCGCGCGTGTGTTGTATTTGTTTAAGTTATTTACCTATGATGAGTGTCTTTTCTATATTACCGCTTGCAAGATTTCAGGAGTAATAGAAATAAATACGTAAATGCTTTAATAAAGGTATTTTACTCGTCATATTTTTGTTTGTTCTTGTTTTGAGCTACCAACTCCAGCTCCTGGCCGGTGAAGAAACATGAAATTCAATTTATTTAATTTTGTTTGCATGTCTGTCACGCTGCTTGCCGTTCTTTTTTTTAAATTTTGTGCGGTTTTTTATTTTTTTATTTTAGTTTCATGGGAAAGTATAGGAAACGTGGGCTTCCGAATTAACTGCGCTAACATTTCTTTTCAGACTCAAACTGGGTGTTCAAAGCATCGTCTTAGTGAACGACTTCGATCTGATAAAAGAGATCCTTTCTAAGAAGGAGTGTCTTTACCGTCCACGGAGCTGGGTATTCAAGGCCAGTGGAGGTTGGTAATTCATTCGTTTCGCAATTGGTGTAGCCTTTTGTCTAATCCAAACTTTGCCAAATACATATCGGGTCCTCGAGATGACTGCACTTTTGCCGTCATCGCAGCTTTTGCATGTTAGGGGGAATGATTGATATAAAATAAAAGTGATTATTTCCTATTTTGTGAAATATTGTTACACCCCCTCCCCCCCTGTCCCCCCACCTATGTCATGATGGTCCGAAATCATAATTATTGGTTCTGTTGTGACACGAACGTTAACATAAAACACGGTATTTCTATTACACCCTTTAAAAAATCTAGTTGACCTGGTGTATAAACCACTGGTCGTTTCTGACCAGGTATAAAACAGCCCAAGATACTTCGGCAATATATTAACCAATTTACATGAGCCAGAAGCAGACACACGTCTACTTGAGAAGTGCGTGTTTGTCCTTTTGTAGTCCGCTCGTCCCCGTTTAGAATTATTTCTAACGTTAGCCAGCTCATCCTGTTTAATAACTTCGCTTTCGAACATTTTGTATTTTTTGCTTTCAGGAGTAGGCTCTCTCAACGCAGAAGCATGGCAGGAAAACCGTCGCTACTGCGTGAAGGCACTACGAGAACTTAGCATTGGGAGAAAATCTATGATGAATCATATTAGGGTCAGTACATTTCCGGCCTCGTTCTTCCGAGATCAGTGGCTTCATTGTGTTACACCAAGTTTGTTATTAGTGAAGAAATGAAGAACATTTGAGATGATTAACGTGGTGTTGGGAATATACCGTCACACAAAATTATGCATGTTTTTTAATCTAATTTATATCTTACAAGAAAATCTTAACTACATTACAATTTCTCATTTATTTATTTATTTATTTACCCTTTAAAGTTCAGGCAAAGGCAATCGAAATATGAAGTATAGCTCGGTTGTTCTACAGTGTTTTGCACATATATTTTTTTTGTAACTGCAATTTAATGCACTTTCATGAACTTATTTTTGTTCCGCTTGGAACAAAATGGAAATAGTATCTCGTGGGTACAATTTAGTAGGTCTTTCTGCATAGGTGACCCGGAGGAATGACACAAAGCCGACGGTTTTATAAACTAGAAACGACATTTCATTGTCGTAGAACTGTCGTGTGACAAAAATGACCCTGGGGCTTGACCATCGGCTGTCGACTGCCCACGCACAGCCTCAGTGCCTTCTTATCAAGGGGTGCGCACGTGTTGTGCGTGGCCTGGCGCCCTTGGACGCTACGCAGGACAAAGCTTGGCTGGATGACCAGGGAGTAGGGCAACCTGCTTGACCGACGAAATGGAATTGCTGGAAGGGGTCTAGAGCAGTATGTGATATTACACAAATTTAGCGGGGTAGACCGAATTTATATCACTATATAAAGGCGAGGAGTGTAAATGTTTGAGACTAGGTGGCGCAAGTTATTGCCCGATACAAAGTGTTGGGTCAACACCATCCATTCATGGGTGATTTCATCTCAAATCGCGCAAACAAATATAATGGGACCACGAAAAATTAAAAAAAAATATGTTGGTGGAAAATTTGTGACTAGAATAAAGCTGTAAATTAGAACTACGGAGCGTTTTTTGTTCTTGCGTTCTGGGCTTCGAAAGGGCAGAAGGTGCGTCTTGCCATTTTTGCAGTTTTCACGATTGACACCATTTGGAAAGTGGAAACTTTTGAAATATTTGTTTCACAACAAGTATAACGTCTTTTACTGCTTTAACGCTTCGCATAGGAGGTTTAGAGTTCTCTAGAAGTGTGTTTTTTATTTTATTTTATTAAATACAAATTGTTGAATCTTGCACCTTTGACTATAATAGGCCAAGTTTGATTTGGGCTAGCATTCGATGTACAAATATTTAAAGCATATTATAAATATCAAATGAAACTTGTATCTAAGTTAATTTATAAATTATTGTTAAATTAGATGTAGTTTATATAACAACACTGTAAACTTGAAAAGCAAGGTTAAAAATGCAAAATGTAACGCTGTTTTAAAAAAAATATGTATTTTTTTTTCTTATATGAAAAGCTTTTGACGTGTTCTTATATATGCAATTAAATTTCTTTGACATATATGATTTCGTTAGATTAACCAGTGCGTTTAAAAAGAGGACATATTTTTACCTCCATTCTAAGATAAAATGATATGGGACATCATCAAATCTTTTACGCAATTATTATATATGTCCTTGTAACGTAACTATAATATTTATGACATCCTTCACGTACAATTTAGAAAAAATAAGGCATGATTCGTATGTTATAATTAAAATAGAAAAGTTCATGCAAATGTGCAGTTCACTTATAAAAGCCTAAGATTCACAACTTTGTTTTAAGATAAACTTATTGAAACTATTTTTTTATTTATTTAACAAACATAAAAATTAAGTTTCACAAACCTTATGTCAGGCAATGAAGAGGCGCGATAAATTATGTTCAAAAACCCAGCGGGCCGAGTGCGAAATTGGGCTGCTTTCATGGAAACGCATTTTCACGTATACTGGCTAGGCAAAACTTCTTGACTTTTTTTCTTATTTAAGGAAATAATAAAGAATGTAGATGAATGGTGAAAATGCATAGCAATTTATACCATTTTTAGTATTATAAGCTTCCAGTAACGTTTATGGTGATAAAAGAAAAAAGTGATTTTAAGTGAAGTCATCCTTACTTTTGAGGAGTCGCTTTTTATTTTATCGCAACCATGAAAGACCCGTTTCTATTTTAAGCCTTCATCCAGAAGTGACAGGATTGAATGTTTTTCACGGGACTAAAAATATTCCATACATCTTTCACTGTGTTACGGTATTGGGCGAGGCAAGCTGCTTCACATTTGAGGAGTACAATACCAGGCACTTCCGGGGCCACTACATTAGAAAAATCATCAGCACTTCCCATGGTTTCCAGTTCTGACTACCAAAGGTTGTGCAAGGAGGCTTACTGCTTGAGGACTCTCCCCACGCCATTACACGCACATTTGCCGTGTCTCCTAGGTTAAGGATCAATCTGGTCACCTCTTGTCTATTCACCATCTCGTACAGTTGAAACCTATTTTTAAAATGAGTAGTCTCCCCGTCGGGAATGTGGACAAGTTTTGCAAATATCGGAATGTTTTCTTCCAGCCACTCTTCAACTGTGCGCAAAGCGAACAGTGCGTGTGCTACATTGTGCACCATGTCGTTGCTGACAACTCTGAAGGTGTAGATTTTTCGCTCTGTTTAAGCAGCGCAGGTGAAGATAGTTACTATTTGGGTCTTCGGATGAAAGCACTATACCGCTCGCGGAAGAACAACGGTCTACTTTTCCGTAAAATCAAAATGAAATACGCTGGTACGAGCATCCAGATTCGATGTTCCTGAGCTTATAGCAAACCGCTGAGCATGTCGGATAAAACTAATGGGGAGTACTTTGTCATGCACTTTCTGAGCTCATTGCAATATATGCGTTACTTCTCGTTTGTTTCTTTAGCAGTTAGCTAGATTCACACAAAGCTACTTCGATTTTTTCGTCTTCCTTCATTGGCAACAATTCCAGGGTTAAACTATCTCTTTTGAACACACCTTACAGGTCAGCAAAACGCACTCCTTAGTTTAGTTAGCATGCAGGCAGTTTTTTAATTTCTTCAACACTGAATTCTTGGTCGCCCATGTTTAACATTTATGTCAAGCAAAGAGTGGTTGCTCCTCTCTCGGTTTTGATTGACTGTGTCTAACAAACTCAGATGAGATACGGAATATGTGGAGAGCATAGAACCTGCCAGCGAAGCAAAACGAAAGGAAAAGGCTGCCGCTCTCGCAGGCGGCGGCACGTGCATGTTTTAGCTTTGGTTGCGCCTCCTGGTAATCACAACTTGTCTATAGCTTCTTCCATTTTATCACGTGCATTAATCGTCATATGTTTGTCGTTTCTAATGTTCATAGTGACCCCGTCTGTATTATATAAACAATCACAACAGCTATCTAAAAAGGCAATGCGACATTCATAAAGTTAAAAGGGTAGCGGCATGTCTATGTCTTACTCGGCCCATGGATTTCCATTTCGTTCCCACTTTCCGTCGAAGAAAAATTGCCAATGCAGCTTACGAGAACCTTGAACTTACTTATATCTAAACAAAAATTATGAAAAGTCGAAATTAGGGAATACTTGCATGTTGCAGAAAACCGAAAGCAAGCGCCGAAGTGGAGCGATTCCATCAGAACTGATGATTTCACCACACATCATTCCACGAGGTTTGGAACGTACGTTTGATTTCGCAAACATAAAAGTGGCAATAGCAAAGACGGAGATTGAGGGGTTTAAACAAGCCTAGCTTAGCTATCATGTAAAGGAAGTTGTATGAAGAAAGAAAAAAATCATGCGCGCTTATTGACGTGCTCGGCGGGCCTTCGCTTTGAAATCTTTTCCCTCAAAAGTGCTCTTTTACCTCACGGAAAACTTTCAAAATGTCATATGTATGCTTATTAATCTCATATCACAACGCTTAAACTATATTTTAGGCAATTTAGATTTCTGTAATTTACCAAGTAAGCAAACAGCTGGGAGAAAAAAACTTTTCATATTATGCTTTAGTACTATCGATGTGTAAGTTTTTCCGAACTGAGTGTGCACTCGAGAACAATAAAAGATATGATAATGTTAAAAAAGTAACAAATATTTAGGTAAAAAACTAAATGACAGATATATGCGTCGTAGAATGGACGTACATATATGTCTTCTTTTTAAACGCATTGCTTAGTATGACGAAACCACATATTTCAAATAAATTTTATGGCATTTATAAGAGCGCATCAAACATTTTCATAGAAACAAAAGGAAAGAGTAAAAAAAGTATTTTCTTAATATTACGTTGAAATTTGTACTTTTAGCTTTTTTTCTTATGTTTACAGTGTTGTTTCTTCTGTATAAACTATACTTAAATTAACAATATTATAAGTTTCAAATAGGCTAAGATACAGAACTTTTATTTCACATGTTTATTATGCCTTAAATAATTGCACATCGACAGCTAGTGTGATTCAAACTTTGCCCATTATCATCATCATCATCATTTATTATCCTTGAAGGCCCTTACGGGCATTACACATGGGAGTGGTGGATTTGTTATTTTTTTTCTTAATCGAACACTTCAGCACGCCATTTTAACACAATAGAAAAGGGAACTAGTCGGATAAAGCAGAAATGAAAGTGGTTACAGAGGCGGCAAATTTATGTGGGTCAGTTATGGTAACAATGTCATTTGGTAGTATGTTCCAATCGTTTATTGCCAAAGGTAAAGTTGAATTACTGTAAGAAGTAGTTGACGAAAAAATGGGCCGCAACTTGCAGGCGTGGTCAAAGCGGGGGAAAATCTGCCACGGGGGTAAAAGCAGTGATTCACGAAGAGGCATGTTATGGTGAAAGATTGTCAAAGGTGCAAGATTCAACACTTTTTATTCTCCGAACTAATATAAAAACACACTTTAGCGAACTTTAACTCTTCTACACGAAGTATTAAAGCAATAAATATGTTATCATTTTTCTGAAAAAGATAGCCGAAACTTTGCGAGACCCCAAAATGTGTCACTCGTGAAACTGCAAAAATCACAAGACCTACCTTCTGCCCTTTTGAAGCTCAAAACTCAAGAACAAAAAAAATGTCCGTACAGTTTTAATTTGCAGTTTTGTTCTAGTCACAAATTGTCCACAAATATATACGTATTTCCGGAATTGTTTGAGGACCCATCAATTTTTCTTGCACGATTTGAGATGAAATCACTTCCGTACATACATCGGGAGTGGCTGCGCTGCCACGAAATTTAGCACGTCAGTAAACGTACGAGCCGAAAAAAGTTGGTGGAAAAAATGTGATGCGCATGCTACCACGTTACGTTTTTCTACGTTGTCAGCGACTACAGCTGTGGCGATAAAATGCGGCAGTTGTGGAACATGACATTGTCTGGGTTGAAAGATAAAAGAAGAAAAGCGAATACGCCTGCGAGCCGACGTCCACTGTCTAATAATCGTAAAATCAAGAAATTGAATTCGGGGCGGTTGTGGCAGTTATTTAAAAGGACTTGTCACCAAGAACGACAATTGTTATTTCCATCTTGCTTCGAAGTTTTCTTTACCAAGATTAGTGCCAAAGGCGCCTACAATGACTTTTTCCTTTAAAAATATTAGGCCTAGTGGGACGTTAGCACATAAAGAAATTTTGTTTAACGGCGTCAGCTGTATGGAGCTTGTAATGGGTGAGTTCCGTGTCGCCGAGAGCGAACGGAGCACGCGCGCTTATCGCAGTTGGCTTTGGCGCCGGGAGAGGGCGCCATCTGCTCTTTCGCGCCTTTGGTCACTTTCGGTTGCTTGTTTGCCCGGTGCTCCGTCTCACGCAGGGTGTTAGGATAGAACACATTCGACGTCAAGATCATGTCGTGCGTGAACGTAAAGCTGCACGTAGAAGAGAACGTTACCGAGCCAAGAATGAACACACTAATGCGACCAAGCAATTTGTGCAGCATTATAATGAATTAAATGCAAAGGTGCAAGCGAGCTAGACAAGAATAAATAAAATAATCCCTGGAGAAGGGGAGCAAGAGAGACAAAGGACAAACACAAATCTCCAAACACAGCTGGGTGACTGGTGCGCGACCGAAACATCATAACCTGAAAATGCAAGCCTTTCACCCTTGTTGGCGTTAGACTGGTGCCAGCTGATAAAACCTGTTTGCTCTACTGATGTCTATCCCCCGGTTAGCTCAGTTGGTAGGGCACACCACTGGAAATGGAGAGGTCCCGGGTTCGATACCCGGACCAGGCGGATTTTTTTCGGTCGCTCACCAGTCACCTAGCTGTGTTCGAAGATTTGTGTTTGTCCTTTGTCCCTCTTGTTCCCCTTCATTGTGCAGCATGTTCGCCAAAACGCTTGTTTGGTGCTTGCCGTTATGTGTGTGTTCGATTGTGGTTTACGCGGGGCCGGCTTGCTAGAACAACGCCTCAGCCATTGGCGGAAACTTTTCAATTTCCCGGGGAGATTTACTACAGGGATGTCTGAAGGTAGTAGAAGTGTTCTTGAAAAGTGGAAAAAGATCGGCTCAACTAAAGAAATCACGAAACGTGAAAAAAAAACTATATTGTTCCTATACTTTACATGTACATATACGTTTTGTTACTGCGGCGCCTATTTGGGCCAAAGGAAGTGACGAATAGCTAAGCCTAATTTAGTTTCTTTCCAGGTCACAATGCGTTCAGTCCTGGTAAACGCCAGAATAGCCCAGAACGACTTTTTTATGATTTTGAGAAGAAAGACATGGCTATACTTTTTTCCATAAACAAAACCAGTTTTTATTCTGGTTTATTTTACTCCGCAGGTTTAGTGTATTCATACTCTCAATTAGTGAATGCACCACCTTCGAGTACCCCTGTAGCAAATCTCAGCGCGATAAGGTGAGAAACCGATTTATGCGGTTAGTTTAAGGTGCGTTTAATCCATTTCACCCACGCTGCAGATTCCACTCTTCTGTATGCACATGGCGGCGGAATTCTCGTAAAGGAGGGGGGGGGGGGTTTGGTTGAATGAATCGTTACTCGCAAGATAACCAGCCTAACGTTGACGCTATTGTTCAGCTTTGTTTGTGTCAAGGAGTCTACAGGTCAGACCAGGTTTTCGCTAAAAATACTGGTTGGCTTTATATTTCTTAGTTTTATCGCACCATACTCCCTTTGACTACCCAAAACATATCACACTTTGTACCATAATATTTGGGCTGACACCCTCGTTTTATCAAATCATAAGGTTTGTGATAACTAAAATCAAAGCTCGAATAAAAATTCAAAAAACGATGCAGAGTATCTAACGATTATTCTCGGAATATTGTACTCGACGCTCAAGACTTTAAATGGAGTCAGCCATTCTGTCGTAATTTTAATTTAAATAAAGCGTTCAATTGTTTGATAGGAGGAGATGCAGTGCCTTCGGGACAAGGTGAAAGAAGCGAAAGGTGGCCCTATGACGATACGGTCCTTGATCATTTCCTGCGTGGTCAACGTCATCGCTGAGATGGTGCTGGGTGGCCGTTACGAGTTCAACGACCCAAAGCTAACAGAGCTGGAGCAACACTTGGGCACTTTCGTTAAGCTGATCTCTGGCGTGATTCCTGTGAACCCGCTACCTAAATGTCTCACTTGGATATCGGCGTATATCCCCGTTCTTGGAGGCAACAAAGGCCTCGAATTCACACGAGATCTCACCGATTTTTTTAGGTACAGGTCACTTTGAGAGTTGGACGAGCGTCTTGACGAATATGATAATATAATGAAAGTTAAACAAAAAGGGAAAACCTGTACATGTTTGTCCTTTTTCCTCTTTTTTGTTAAGCATTCAATATTTTTAAATTACTTAAGTTTTTGAAAGGTTCAAAGCCAAAGACGCGATGACAAATTTTAAGCATCTTTTTAATATAGCTTTGCGGAAGTCGAGAAATAAGCCTGCTCGTGCGAAAACGCAACAGGCATTTCTTCCCTCAACGGTAATGTGTCCATTATAAATAGAGAGCAGTTCTTACAGCTGGGTCATTCCATGCCTAAGGAGACGTGATAATTTTTTTTATGTCAAGGATATATATGAAAAAAATTATATTGAATAAAGAAGCCTCTAAACGCCAAAAAAATATTTGTTTGTGTGTGAAAAAATAAATTTTAATTTTGCTAATATTGTCACGAATGACAAATCATGAGGCTTCGAATAAGTGAAGAAACTAAACGTTTAATATGGCGAACTTGTGCCCAAAACAAGCAGAGAAAGTGTAGCGTCGCAGGCGTCGATGTCGCCGAATCAGCAGGATCGAGCAATGGGTCAAGAGTGACCCCGGCTCGCCACCTTTTGTACCGGCGTGGGTTTCTGGAACATTCGGCCTAGAATGTTCGGCGCGTAGCATATTCTAACCTCGAATCAGCAACACGTTTCTCAAATTTACCAGAACATTACACTACAGAGTCAACAAAAATATGTATTGGCGGCCAGCCACCGAATATTGGCTTTTTGTGTGGAATTCAAGCGCGATAACCTTTAGGCCACGAGCGCGCTGCCTGCTTGGTCAGTTGCGCGCGCGGAAATATCATGCTCAAAATTTCTGAAATTTTCATAAAACCCGTGTAGTCAAGAAAACATTGTAAAAAAACGGTTGCGTAACACAATAATTTAAGTCGGGGCCTAAACACTTAATAACGTGCCACATCAGACAGTAACATACGAACATTTAAAGACGCAATTTTGAGTCCAAATAGGAGCTAAAAAAACAAAAACAAAACATTTTAAGATATTTTTTTATTTCTTAGTTAGGTTGAATTAGGGTGTTAGATACAATACCTCTTTCGCTTGTTCTTATAGAAGTAATAATTGAATTGCACGTGTTAAAATTTCGAAGCCTCGTTTTGTAGCTTTTTAATAAATAAAAAAAAATCTCCAGTTTATGCATAAACGGCCTTAGTTAGAGCCAGAAAACGCAATGTGGGCATCGGGGCCCCGAACTTTCGAAACAGCCAAAAGTTCAATCCACCTCGTCTGTTTAACATATATATATATATATATATATATATATATATATATATATATATATATATATATATATATATATATATATATATATATAAAAGTACTTTTTCTTATTGCTGAAAATTTAGATTTTTTAAAATTGGTCTTTTTGACCATGCATCCAGGCGCCCACTTCGCAGGTGACGCAAGCCGGCGTTCGCCACAGAGGCGTCAACGGTGTAAGACGTCGCCGCTAGGTCTTCAACTCTCTCCTAAAAACACTCTTTACTCAGTTGAACGGGACGTCATCCTGACATCCAGGCATCCATATTCCTATTTACTTTGCGTAATGATACTGGTGTTTTAATTTCACTCTACTGCACATGTAACGGCACACGAGCGCAGGCCTTCCTCGTCCGCTTTCTGAGTTTGAAAATGCATGTGGCGGGTCGACCTCGTCTGCCGTATATCCAAGTGTAAAAACAATTCCGACCGGATACCTCTACACCTGTGCAAAACGATAACAGTGACGTCGCTTCACCATGCATTGAAGTTCGTTGGCGCATCCACCGAGGACACGCAGCCGAGATAGTGACGGCGTCATGAAAACGACTACGTCACTCTTCTAAGCGTAATTGCGGACACGGCTTGTGGCAATCTTTTTGTGAGCCATATTGACATCCAGAATAAAAATGCAAAAACTGATCAATGAATATCTACAAGAAACTATTACCTTCAGCAAATTTCGTAAGTTGCTCAGGCCTCTGGTAGTAGTTGGCATCAATACTGGAATCGGAACATCAGCCATGAAACCAATAACTAAAAATGTAATCAAAATTTGTTTAATAAACTTACCTACCACGACGTGGTAAGGTGGTAAGCTGGGCGAGGTAGTACTGGTTGAACAAAATGAAATAATTGCGCACAAAAAGGCGCGGACAAGGACAGAAACTGAACACAGAAGACAGACAAGCACTAACTCACAACTGAAATGTATGTTACTTTGAAATGAACTTATGTACATTTCACGTGCAGTCGGCACGGAATGAAACGCGAACAGTGGGTGCATGGTTTTCGCTAGATGCTGCACCACCTGAACGAGATGGGAGCTGCAAAAGATGGCCCCTCCTTCGATGTGTTAGACTCTTGCTCAGTGCATCCAAACCTTCGATGTTGCGTCTCTAGGTGACTCAGCGTGGGTCGAAAACCATGCGCTCCTTGTTCGCGTTTCATTCCGTGCCGACTGTACATACGTACATACAGGCATTCCTACGTACAAATATGTACGTACGTACTTACTTTTACGGTTATTACCTCATCTAATGTTCGCCTAGCCTGACACTCAAACGGCGAAGACCGCGCCCGTGTAACTCCCACCTCTTATTGAACAGACTTCTTCTAAAAATTCTAGTGAGTTCAGAATTCGAGACATGTTCTGTTGGCCTTCAGTGTATTCGGGAGCTTACAATACCTGGACGTGTACAGTCGGCACGGAATGAAACGCGAACAAGGAGCGCATGGTTTTCGACCCACGCTGAGTCACCTAGAGACGCAACACGGAAGGTTTGGATGCACTGAGCAAGAGTCTAACACATCGAAGGAGGAGCCATCTTCTTGCAGCTCCCATCTAGTTCAGCTGGTGCAGCATCTAGCGAAAACCATGCACCCACTGTTCGCGTTTCATTCCGTGCCGACTGTACGTCTCCTCAGGGGTGTGAGGCGTCCGCCGCAAAGGGTGAAATGATTTTGTAGTGTGAGCTACACTGGCCGAGGTTAAGCAGTTTCGCGCTGGCTCGCATAATGAGCCATGCTCCGTGCTGCGCGTGCGCGAGGAGCAGTGACGTCCCACAGAGCACAGCTGGCGCGCCGGAGCCGCCGCCGCCGCGCCCACCTCGCCGGTCTGCACATTCCAGAGGACTGACGTCATAGCCGCGGCAGACACACTGGCGCCGCCACGTGCCCAGTTGTGCGCCTCCGTTGCGCAGTAGCCAAGTCTGACGCTGCACCGGAGCCGCTTGATAGCCCCTCTCATTTTGTGCGTATAAGCTCACGCTACGTATATCCTGGCATAGCCGAGCTAAGCCACCGCAATTGTTTTGTCATCATTACACTGCATTTGATAGCACAGGTTCTATCAAAATACACTTAAGTTCAATCGAGAAGCGACACAAATGTTACCATTTCACATGGGTGAAAATATATCTGGTCTGAACTGTTTCTATATCTGGACATACGACAGACGAGGTCCACGTGCAGTGTGCATTGCCAAAACTAAACTCGAGCAGCACACGATGCAGACCTGTGTTCATCGGCAGTTACCTGGGCAGAAAAGTAGAGTAAAATTAAGTCACCACTCTCATTACGTAAGGTAAAACGTATACAGATGAATGTATGTCAGGATAACATTTAGACCAAGTGAATGAAACGTGTTTTCAGGAAAGCATTGAAGACCACGCAGTGGCATCTCACACCTTTAACATCTCGTTGGCGAAAGCTAGCGCGCGTCACCTACACACCGGGCACCTATACAAATAATCAAAAAAGCTCATCTTAAAAAAAAAATGTTTATCGGCAAGGCAACAACAAAAATTACTTTTCTAATTTTCTTTTTATGTTGAACAGATGAAGTGAATTGAACTTTTGCCTATTTCGTGATTGCCGGGCCCCGATGACCACATTGAATCCTCTGGGTCTGAATAAGGGCGCTTCTACATAAACTGAAGATTTTGTCATTCAATTAAAACTCAACCAAACGAGGCTTTCAAAATTTACTACGTGCAATTAAATTATTAGTTCTATGAGAACCAACGAAAAAGTTTTGTGGCCAACACTCAACTTAAGTTAACAACAACAACAAAAAAATCTCATAAAGCCATTTCTTTTGGAGCTCCTATTTGGACTCAAAAGGGCGTCTTTGAATGTTTGTATTTTACTGTAATATTGGGAGGGAATGTTGTTAAGTAATTAAGCGCGCACCTAAGTTTTTTGGTACGCAACCGTTTTTTTCATTGTTTTTCTTAACTGCGCGGGTTTTATTCAAATTTTAGAAATTTAGAGCATGATATCAACTAAAACAAAACTTATCTTTTTTTTACAGAATAAATATATTTGGGAGTTTCGAGGTTTTTTCATCTAAAATATTTTTTCCTTACATATCCCAGACAGGAAAAAGATGTCGCGTCTCCTTCGGCATGAAATGACTCAGCTGCCATATTTGTGAGATATCTACGCGTCCAGAAATTGATAGAGAGAAGGAGACGAGACCACGCTGGGACGTCAGAACGCCGAGCTCTGTTTTGGAACGAGTAGTGGGTAGACCTAAAGCTAGCTGCAACAATGTGACGTGTTGGGCTAGTTGGTGTGACGTGAACATCTTGGGAAGAAACAGCGGCAAAGAAACTTTGACAAGAGTAAAGGAACAAACACGACAGGACGGCGCTGAACTAACAACTGTTGTTTATTACACAAAATTAGAAGGAAGAAAACAGGAAGCATTTTAATCAGATAAAAATATATAGACACACACAAACGTGCCAACCAAGCAGCATGATATGTGGCGACAGGCCCAATCAGTGTCTACGTAATGCCCGTCATAGTCGATCGCAGGTACCCCAACTCTCTGTCAGATAACGCCACAGACGGTTCGCTGACGCATCTCCCGCCAAGTTGTGATATAAAAAAGGCCTCGATAATTTCCCTTGTCACCCTGTCTCTGTGCCTATCCAAAACAGTGACTTCACTAAAATGAGGCTGGCACTTGCAGTCCCTGCAGTGTAAAGGTAGCAACTCCCCGACTGTAGCCCTGAGGGAATACGCATGCTCCCTAAGTCTATCATTTAGGCAGCGGCCCGTCTGTCCAACGTACACCTTGCCACAAGACAAGGGGATCTTATAGACCACACCAGACACACAGGCCACAAACGGCACTGCGTGTTTTTTGGTGCATTTATTTTTTGACCACTTTTTGGCCATAGCACCCACCTTTGCACATATCTGACCCATTTTTTGTGGGGCAGAGAACACAACCGGGACACCATAGCGGCCTCCGACTTGTTTTAGGTTATGGGAAACCTGATGAAGGTACGGGACGACCACCATTCTTTTTTTGTCGAATTCAGTCTTCCTCTCCCTCCCTTTAGCTTTCTTCAACAGGGAGCTAGCCACCTCGGTCAAAAGGGCTGATGGAAATCCTGACAGTTTTAATCTGTTAACCTGTCCGTTGAAGCTCTCCTTCATCAAGTGGACGCAGGACTTTTTTAGGGCGGACCCAAGACAAGAGACCGCTATACTCCTCTTTACCAATTTAGAGTGGCATGACCTATAATCCAGAATGGCCTTTTTTTCTGCGGGGACTAAACGACCAACAAACATGTTTTTCTTCAAGGTGCAACGAAAGGTCAAGGAATTGAAGAACCCTTCGTTAGGTTTTTCAAACGTGAACGTGAGCCCCCCGTCACAGTTCTCAAAAACAGAAAGTACATTAGCTTGCGTGTCAACCCCCTCAGCGCGTTCGAACACAACCAAAAAATCGTCAACATAGCGAAACACATTTTTGACGGTGGACACTGCAAGAGCACGTTTTACACTTCTATCCACTTCGCCAAGATAGGTGTCACTCAGTATTGGGGCCACACAGGACCCAATGCAAACTCCCGTTTTTTGTAGAAAAAGTTTTTTTTCCTTTACTCTTGTCCAAGTTTCTTTGCCGCTGTTTCTTCCCAAGATGTTCACCTAAAGCTAGTTGCCTTTGTTTTCCCTTGCACTCGTCGAACGCGAATGCGAAAGCTAAACGCCGGACGTCGGCGTTCTGCGTTATAACGCGTTCGCCGAGTGCAGTGGAGACAAAGGCAACTAGCTTTAGGTCTACCCACTATTCATTTTATTCAGAGCGTGGCGTTCTGACGTCCCCCTCTTGTCTCCTCCTCTCCCTCAGTTTCTCCACGCATTTACGACGGGCGTTCATAAAGTTCGTGTTATTGTCACGAAGGGATAGAGATTCAGCAATCAAACTCGAGTAGGAGTTGAGACTTTGTCTACATGTTCGCCACCAAAAGTTACCCACTTTTTCCAGCAATTCACCACATGCCGGAGGCCATTGTTATAGAACTCCTCATTTTGAGTGTTCAGGAATCGCTCCACTTGAGTAATCACATGGTCGCCGTCCTTGAAATGCTTTCCTCTGATTTGGCCACATTGGAAGCGTCTGTGCCATTTAACCGAAGTGTCATAAACTGGGGCGTTATCCCCAAACAACGCTCCCAGATTGGAATGAATATCCCTGGCATTGCTTCCCTTCTAATGAAAAAAAAAACAACAGATCACTGCATGTGCTTGGCACCGACGGGCGGTACCATTTTTGTTTCGACTCCCTAGCGGCGTTCCGAGCTACTATAGCATGCGATGTTTATATTGTGCGGAAACTAGAGGGACGCGCGCTCATGTTGATGCCTGTTTTGTTCCGTTTTTTTTTTCAATTTTTTGTGCCGACAATACGAACTTTATGAACACCCCTCGTATATGGCAGGAACAAATTTATGGACAACATTTGGGGGAGGACAGTAGAATGTTATTTATATGCTGTTTTGAATTATGCCTGCTGGCTTTTGCTCACAGTCTTAGAAGGTAGGTAAACGTTATTTTAAGTGACAGCCAAAGGGGCCATGCTAAGTAATCGTTCCTTCACACAGCCGTGAAGTCGCTCTCCGTTTGGAGACAGGGAAGTCAGATGCCAATCGACACTTCATTGATGGCTACCTTACACTGATAACGCAGCACCTTGGGCAACCCGATCTGAACATCAACAGTAAGTGTCATTTTTTGCCGTTTGTAGAAGCTGGGAAGAACGAATTTAGGATCATGATAACCAAATGCCAACAGACTAGTGTTCGAAATTCCAGCCCCGACCATTGACAGAAAAGAAACTTCTCATTCTCCAATATATAACATTGATCCAAATTGTATTTTGTTCTCTTCGAGGGTCATCTTCCAAGGCTGTGTTGTCCTGAGGCAGAGGAGAAAGGGTTCAAATAAAATATTGTATGTCTGTCGTCCTGAGGGATCTACAAACTATCCAGGACATTTTTGTTTCTATTTTGCGTCTCCGGGCTTGAGTGAAGCAATGAAACCTTCTTGGGTCGATCTCCTTTAAATACTTGTTCCCAGTCTTATAAATTTGGTGCTTCTACTTTCCCAGAAAGCAATTGACTGAGCGCATCGCTGCAATCTATGGAGATATCTTGACGAATTACTGTGCTAAGAATATATTTAGACCTAAAAAATAATCTCCGCTGTAACACTTCACGAGCTTACATTATGCCCAAGGACGCAAGGCACGCTTTTTGTTTTAAGTGAAAACATTATTTTAGCTTTGACAACACGTGCAATATCTTGACCTTTCTGGCATGTGCCATTACATTGTACTGCTTATTATCACGCACAGTTGACACCCTTCATGGCAACCTGCTCGATTTCTTCGCTGCGGGAACGAGCACCACGGCAGCCACCATCATGTGCATTATATACCACTGCGCTAACCAACTGGACACCCTTCAAGCCAAGATCTACGCAGAGATAGACAGGGTTGTTGGGTCCAGCAACACCCCGACGTGGGAAGACCATCACGCTATGCCATACACAATGGCCGTGATATGGGAGATGCAGCGCTGGAAAACCCTCAATCCGATCAACCTGCCAAGACTGTAAGACAACAAAACCTGTTCTGGTACAGTTATGACTCGATTATATGGACACCTCCGTTTTTCTCAACAATTGTGCATTATGTGAGTCGTTTATCATGACGACCCAAAAATTCATGTATTTATACCCAGTCTGTCTCCAAGATTTTGTAAATATAGGGGGGTATATACAGTCATCTATCGTCAATGTAGACACGTCGTTCCCCAAAATATCGTTAATAATGCCCGACGTCCCAAATAATGGAACACAAATGCATGTATAAAGCCAGATCATCCCCTGAGCCAATGTCCATATAAAGGGCGATCTTAATGGACGGGACACGGCGGTATAGTAAAGGGGTTCATATTAACGAGACACGACTGCAAACGCTCTGCTCTGACGGGCCTCTCAAGCCAAACGCGAAACACGCAAGGGAGAGGACTATAGTTTGCGGGTGTTTTGTGCGAAAAGGTGAATTATTTATATTGTATATCTGCCACGCACTGTTATTATGTATGCAAGCTTGACACGTTATTTTGTTTATTTATTAGGCCTACAATGTTGCCAGTGCAGCACGACTAATAACGGGAAAATCTGACCTGAGCGGATATCAGTGATTGCTCGAAGTTGTGCCGAAGTTGAAAGCGTACATGTCAAAAACGTCAGAGCTTGAATAACCAGTATATTTGGACCTTTACGTTGTTTTCATTTGACATCCCAGGTAATACACCAAGCGGGCTGGATAGCCAAAAGTAATACTCACACTTTAGCAGGATACGATGTACCAGGATTTATTGCGATTTGAAAATCACAGTTCTATCAAAGCCTTTACTAATATAACCAATGAACATTATAACAGGTAATGACCCAAGCATACTTCCTAAAGAAAAAACAAACAAACTGCGGTGTTCTAGTTTTGTATATATAACTAACATTCTGTTTTATTGTTTAAGACGAGCGTCATTTCATTAATATTGTCATGTCGTCGATGATAGAAGGAAATTGACAGCAACGTTTATGTCTGAAGTCCTAAAATGCCATGATTGCCGTATTTAAGGAGAATTTTTTATGTGTTTAAAAGCCAGAAAACATTTCGGGAATGAAGAATAAATTATATTTATTATCAAGCTCAATTCCTGTTTAGGTCCGGTAACGTTAATTTACCCGAAAAATATTTGGTATTAGCAAGTTCCGTTAAAGGCATTCCCCGTTTTGGAAGGTTAATAACTAGCGTTGGGTACAACATCCCCGTCGAACGGTTTATGTGACTTCGAAAGTTTTTGTTTTTTTATCAATCTCACTGCGCAAACTGTGGTAGAGCTCAACAAACAGATTAAATAAATGCTGGCTG
The DNA here is from genome assembly GCA_037355805.1 of Ixodes ricinus. Taxonomy (NCBI): domain Eukaryota; kingdom Metazoa; phylum Arthropoda; class Arachnida; order Ixodida; family Ixodidae; genus Ixodes; species Ixodes ricinus. The sequence goes on along the minus strand of JAZHYW010053228.1, from coordinate 1,705 downwards.
GCTACGCCAAGAACCGTATTTATTGTAAATAGGTGTGCGTTTTATGTACAGGCTAATATACTGTGTAATTCGCTATAATTAATATCTTCTATATCCAACACGACTTGGCAATAAGTGATAGGATACTTGTATTGTGCTTGAATGACTGGTTACGTTGCAATTGTAACGTAACGTTGTTACGTTGCTCCGCTCCTATTGGGACTGCGGAATCTAGGTGCTGTTTTCGCGCCTCAAACTGATGACGTCGGCTCGCGCAATGGGACAGTTAATGCTTTCGTATTAAAAAGTGTACAAAAAATATTTAGATATAAACTGCTTTATTTTTGGCTTCTATATTTAAAGACATTTAAAACGATGTGTTAATTAGTTGAAATATTCGGCATACAAACCGAGGCAATTCCCAGACTTTGTGAAGCGAGTAATATGGGGAAAAGTCTAAAAATATACGTTTAAATGCTTGAACACACCAAATCATGTTTAGTCAGAACGGCACTAGCGGAATTTAAGTAACGCTCTCCTTTATAAAAAACAAACAAAACCTATACATTTGTATGACGTTACAAAGCCTTGAAGCCTGGTGTTTCCAAATTATTTGGAACAAGTTGCCACGCAAAAAGAGTGTAAGACATGCCCATTCTTAGTGATGCTAAAATATTTAAACATTTTTTTGCCTTTTTATTTAACGCTTGAGAGTAGGGTGTAAATGTTTCTTTCCCACTTCTGACCGAGACAATCTCAGCACTCGATCGTTCACGAAAACGCACAAACTAAACATATCTGCTTTATAAGCACTGGTATATTGGTTTGCAACAAGTCGAATTTGTTGGGTCGCTTTAAGACTTTTAGTATTATAATGCACCCGAATACCTCGATTAAACAGAAAGAGATCTCGCTTCCAAATGCTTATGAAGCTTACCAGCTCCCCCGGAAAGAGCCGTGGGACATGCTCTATCGACGTTCTGAGCAAAAACAATTACGCCTTAAAAAATGTGGTACCTCACCATGAAAACACAAATGCACAAAATTCCTCGCAAGGCCTAGCAATAAAAAATAACCTTGCAATGGCGAATGCTTCAGCTTTTTGTTTCAATAATCAAGTAATTGCGGCAATGAGTGCTCGGACTGAAGCCTTCCATTGTCATATCTAAATAATATTAGACAGAGGCCTTCTCACTTCTGAATACATCAAATAACTTTAACTGTTTCAGAGCCGAGAAGGATGTCTCGTTGAATGGATACCGGATTCCCAAGGGAACCGTTGTCCTAGCCAACTTCTGGGCTGTTCACTTCGACCCCAAGTACTGGAAGAATCCCGAAGAATTCGACCCCTCCCGGTTTCTGACGCATGACGAATCCGCACTCCTTTCGAAGCCAGAATACCTCCTTACTTTTTCAATCGGTGCGTACTTTTAGGTCGAAGTAACTAAGGGCCTGCTCGCTTGGGTCTTTACGGTCTTTGTTTAGTTACAGTTACACGTAAATGCGCCGCGCCTTTGCAGTATTAATGCGCAAAGCAAGTATTTGTTGTTCGTACGTGTGCTTCTTGCAAAATACATCCAAGAAAGGCTGCTTGGTAACCACCAAGGACGTTCCAATAGCAAAAGGAAAGGATTGAGTAAGTGAGAAAGAAAGGACAAAAAAATGAAAGGTATTAAGACTTCACGCTGGATAGTTCAGTCCTCATAAAATTCGGTAAGCTTAAAAG